>JAQIXV010000136.1:0-86308 GCA_034700625.1 Tectocepheus velatus
GTTATTTGACAATTGTTTTGAGTCTATGGAGAACTTAATTGAGCTTAAAATTTATGTTTCAAATAATTTATTACTAACTTTAAAGTCAACCGAATAATAGCTTTTATTATATGAAAGGAAAACAAAACTTTCGTTTTCTAATTGTTTTTCTGTAACCGATTGGGAACACAACTGAGTGATTGTTTTAAATAATCTATCTTGGTTATCTGTTTGACGCCTAAAACCTGATTTAATTATTTATTATCTAAATTTTCTCTCCGATGAATCAAATTTAGATAATTTTTTTTAACGCGAAAACTATTTTAAGAGATCATCAGAAAACGGAAATAATTTTGATATATAGTTTCCTGGTTAAGTACAATCTTGCACTCCTTTGAGTCATTTAGATAAAGTATTTTTCAATTTTGAGCATAGATTGGCTCTTGTTCGAAATTCTTAATGATTTTTTTAGATTTATTTATATTCTGTTGAGTCGATCGACATTTAAAAATAGTTTTTAATCGAAAAGATGTCAAAACAATTAAATCAATTTCTAAATACAATAGGAATAGTCAGTCCCCTTAATGACGGCTCTATTCAGGTGTAAACAATTTTCTATTGACTTTTCTCTTCAATCAATGAATCCATTGATTTATAATCGATTGAAATTGAAAATCAATTTTCAATATTTTGTATAGACTTCGAGACCACAATTATAGTGTGATTTCGATCATAAATATAGCAAAAGAGAGTTTATTAGCCTATAATTAAAGTTGTGTATCAAAAGCAAAGCACAGGTACTCACAAATAATTTATTATTCAAATCAAATGACTATTTTCGTAGACTTTAAATAAGTTGTGAAATAAAATAAAACCTTTTTTTTCTTTATTTCTATTCATAAGACATTTGCGGCAAAAATTATTACATAAGAAGTAATGATATTCATAAGGATTTTGTGAATAAAAAGTAAAAATAAATTATTTATTTAACGACACTTTTCATTGGATTTATCGCTCAGGAGTGGAAGGACTGGCACTCAAATTGTGATACTATTTTTGTGTGTACTCTATTGCGAAAAAAATTATTATAAAAAAAGTTTTGAAAAATATGAAAACTTGAATTCCATTTACAAATATTATTGCCATTAAATGTCACTTAAAAATAGGTTTCTTTTGTATCGCATAAGAAATTTCATATAATATTATTCAAAATTTTTGAAAACTTTTGAGACTTTTCGAGTGATTTTTCCCCTGAAAAGAGACTATCATTAAAAGACATGAGGAATGGGTTTTGAAATAATGCGAAATCGTATTAGTTTTCACCGACACTATTATTCTCACTGTAATTATGGTATTATTTTTCATACATTTATCTCATTTTTTTGGTTACAACTCCTGAAAAGAAATACAAATAGAAAAGTCATTGAACTTAAAAACAAAATCATTTATTGAAAATAAATAATAAAATAATAATATATTTGACTTTATTTTGACGCAAAGATCATATTAAAAGTCATAACTCTTTTCCATTTTATTTCTCTTTCAGTAATAAAAATCAATTTTAAGTTGAATTTCGTATTAAATATTTTGCATTTTTGTATTTCTCACTCGTTTTACGATATTTTAATCATTTTTTGATTTTAAATTTTCGTGACTTACAGTCACTGATGGCACTCCACTTCTGATACAAGTATTCATTTTGGAATCCCATTCGATGAACAGTTATGTGTCCCGTAGACTAACCATTGAATACCGCGAGTGCTGACAGATATGTCAGACTTGAGTCGCAATTTATAAATAGAAAAATTAATGACATTTAAACACATAAGTCGTCAAAATTGTTGAACAAAAATAAAATCAATATTTTTGTTACCCTTTTCTAAAGTCAACAGAAAGAGACATAAAAAGAGAAACAGAATTATAATAATAATAATAGTTTTCGTCATAACTCTGACCCAAACTATCAGTCAATTTGTTTTACAGTTTATCGTCTGTTAAGTTGTTTTTATTCCCTCTGTTTTTGATGATCCATCAACTTTTATGGGTTTTGATAGATAACAAGCCTTTTCTTACTATTTTTAGCAAGGATCTTTCATTATAAGTAATCTGTAACGAATCTTGGCAAGTAGTAATTTTCTAAATGAACCGGATAAAACAGACGACTTACTTGTTTTCTCTTTTTATTTTTCTTCTTATTATTAAATTTTTATCAAAATTTTATTTTTAACTAAAAACTGATTTTTTAAAGAAATTGAAAAATAAAATAAACATTACATTAAATGTTATATTAATTGAAAAGTAGTGATCAATCAATCAATAAATTTTTTCGAAGAATATGTATTTGAAACCCAATTGACTTGAATTGCAATAATTATTGACTAAAAGTAGAAACAAAAGAGTATTTAAAATATGTTTTATTGCGTTAAAAAAATTCAGAAACAATAGGAAAAACCGAAGACTCAGATAATTATTTTTCGAATGAAAAGCCTTAACCACATAACTGTTCACTTTGAATGACTCAACCATAACTCACATAAGAATTTATTGAACTTTTCAAATATAACCTGTCTCAATTACATATCATCTTTGTTTTGGTGATTCTTTTCAACTAATATATAATATATTTATTCATCTTTTGTTTTGTAAATCCATTGAATCTATTGTTTGGAAAACTCAAATCAAAGATACGATTCATATATAAAACAATGTCTTAGCGCTAAAGTACTGGAATTAAAGTTAAACATCAAGTTTAAGGACGAGTAGTAATGATAATTGTAGTGTAAGACAGCTCTTAAGTAATCAAGGCGTGGCTGGTACTGGTATCTAAACCGTGGTTTAGACATCTAAGAGCACACCAACAAGAAAAAAGTATTATGATAATATTTCTAACATGAATATTGCTATTAATAATAAGCAACTTTTGAGATCACGTTTTTCTCTTTCTCTCTCTCTCTCTCTCTCTCATGGCTTTAATGTTAGAAATACGTTAAGAAATAAAATAAGAGAGAAATTAGTTCATTGAGCAAAGAAGGAGGTGACGACCCATTCCTTTGTCGACTTATATTTAAATGTGGTTCAGATTTTTTGAGCCATTTATTCATTCATTAGTTTTTAATAAAAATTGTTTAACTGTTTATAAGTCGACAGAAAATATATCTAAATATAAAAAGTTTGTTATATATATTACTATTGTTTCGGACTCTTTAGATCACAATAGTTATGTCTGTCTGATGTGATGCCAGTCCTCTCTCGTTGCAGACCATAAAGAGTATAGTCAATACTTCAGTACAACTTTTGAAAAGTTTTTTTAATTTTATTGTTTTTCAATACGAAAAAAGTACACAAAAATCTACTAAAATGAAGATGAAATCCAAGTATATTCTGTTGATTGGATTTTCAATATTATGTTCGTCACAAGTATTGAAGGGTCAGAATTCAAACTCAACGAGCGGTGGATTTATGTCTCAATTCAATTCTTGGATATCCAGACTTCGAGGAAATAACAGCAATAATAACAATAATAGTAATCATAATAATAATCAAAACAGTGATAAAGAAAAGGATTCACAGAATAAAGGGTCGGCTGTTCATCAGCAGCAACAACAGCAACAGATGAATCCCGTCCAATACGCGAGTGTAATGCCCTATCCGATGATGACTGGTATGGCCAGTATGTATGGCCCGATGTCAGGAATGTCACCAATGACTATGTCGTTCGCGCCCCGACCCATGCCGTCCGCAGCCTTTGCGCCGGGCATTCCATTTGGGTCGTTGGCCGCCGGTTCCAGCATTGGACCTAATATTGGACCTCAACTTACTCTGGGGTCAAGTCTTGGATCGAGTATGGCTTCGAGTTTGACCGCTCCTATGGCTCAGGCTATGAGCTCAGGAATCTCCTCCAGTATGGGATCAAGTTATCCTCAAATGAGTCAATTGAGTCCAATGAGACCCTCCTATTCCTCGGCCTCACACATAATGCCGTAAGTAACGGTTGATTACTTTATTGCCATGCTCACATAGAATAATCAAGCGCATTTAATTTGATTAATATTATAACTGATAAGATATTTGAACTCAAAGCCATTAACCGTCTTTGAGGAAATGGTTGGCTATCCTTGAGATTAATGCAAAGTTCACTTAGATAACCTTGCTCATTGTTTTCCTTTGCATTTTCATTTGACAGATAATTTATTGATCTGATGAAAGATGAGTCAATTTTTATGTCAATTATTAATACTTGAAATGAGTTATTCATAAAATTCTTATTTCATTTTAATTGAAGTTTTCCATTCAATTCCATTCAAAATAATTTAAAAGAAAAACTTCCTTAACATCGAAAAACTAATCACAGAAATGAATTAATCTTGTTATTAAAAAATGAGATCACCTAGCCGGATCTTCAAAGTTTAATTGAAAGATTCATTTTATTATATTCAATGGTCAGACATGACTCGGAGCTATAGATAACTGTTTGGAGAAAAAATGAGAAACAATTCAGAGCATGAAATGTGAATATCTGTCAGAAATATAATCCAAAATATTTTTGAGTAGTGAATGAAAATCCAATTAAATTATTAAATAAACTGTTTGTCTGACAATAGAGTACATCACGACTATCACGACTCCCAAAATGACTATCAGGTCGGAGGATATGGAGTGGGAAATACGTTCGGGAATCAGGGCTACAGTGGACTCACGTCTAACAATTATGGGCCAATGAGTGGCGCCGGACCTGAGCCACAAATCTCCGACAATTCCTATAACGGAGAACCCGTTGAACAGAATAATGGCGACGAATATTCGTCAGCATATCACAGATAGAGCGGACAGTAATCTATTATAATATAATATAATTACAATTTTTTTGAAACAGATTTTGTTGGAAAAATAGTCGCCTTTTTCTCATCAGTAAAGCCAATGACAATATCTATGATAACCAAAAAAATAATTCATTATTTGTTTTCTTAAGAATTTCTATTATTATTCGTTTTGTGATCTCTTTTTTCAAGTGAAATATGTCTCTCAATTAGAGACATACCTTTCATTTCCAGACCTAATGTCATATATTTCTCGTATTAATTGACCGAAAATTACTGTAACTTTAATTAATTTGTGTTTTAAGAGAAGCAAAAATTGTTTTAATTTCATGTCTTTTGAAGAAACATTTAAAAGGCTTTTATTTTTTCTTAATGAGAGTTAATCCAAGCGATCCTTTCAATGAAATAATACTTTAATTTATTGTAAATAATTTAAAATCATTTTCCTCTTGACTTAAATTAATTTCAAAACTAATGATAGCTATTAATTCTTTGGATCAAAATTCTTGAAGTTTACTAACAATACTATATTTAATTGTACGAATTAACTAGGTAAATCTGTTTTCTTATTGTTTCTAAATCTATGTGAGAAAAAGTTAATTATTTGTTCACACATTTGATTCTGGTATTAATTTTTAGATACAAATTATGTTGAGTTGTCTTAATATTGTCTTAATATATGCGATAAAATGTGTGTCACTGTCACCGTCTCCTGAACTTTGAGGCAAATGAAAGCTCCACTCCTTTGGAGCAAAAATATGTATTTTCTCTCTGTTTGCCCTCCCGTTCCCCCTCTCAACGGATGGCTGACTTCTATTTCGAGATCAAAGACATTCGCCAAAAGACAGTCAATTCTTATAAAAATAATTCCTCTGAAAAATCTGTTCCCCTTTTGATACGAAAGTTTCTAATATTCGAGTCAATACTCAAAACAATTCAAATCAAAACCATAACTATATTTTCAATAGTCTTTCGATAATATATTTTTCAATTTAAAACTTTTAGTTTTTTTTTTATTTTTCAATTTTCACTTAAACTTAAATTTATTTCTATTTATTGTTTTCTTTTGTAAATATTTGTCTTTTAATAACATTTCCATAAAAAGCTCTTTCACTTCACGCCTGTAAAGACTGACTGACAGTCCTTTCCAGAAGTCTTTTAATACATTTTCGCTAATTATCTGTAAATTTGTTTTTCAATAATTATTTTTGACTCCACTTCTGTTTTAAGACTAAATTATTTCTCAACTAATTATCGCCAGAAAAAAAAGTTATTTAACTTTAATTACTTTTAATAATCGAATTTCTTTTAATTGAGTGCTTTCTGTGTCAGACGAATGCCTTTCCATTCATTGTCCTAATTATCAAATATACAAAATATTCGGTTCTCTATTCACTATTATTTCCCTCAAATTCATACATAAAGATGTGATTTCCATAATATATAAACATTTTTCTTGAGTTGGCTTTTGTTTCAATAAAACTAAGAAAAAGTCCTATTCTTCTGCCGAAAGGCTTATTGTGATAATTGTCTTCACTATGACTTCGGTTATGGCTTTTCATTCTCTCAATTGATTGCTTCGAATGAAAATAAAAACTGTTTTTATTGTTAACACTCTTTCAAAGAAATAATTTACTCTTCAATGAATCGATGGTTGATTGACACGAAATACTGTTTAGACATTTATAATATTAATGACTCCCTCTCACCCTTTCTCCCATTCCCTCTCCTTTCGATTCAATGGTTCTTAACTTGAATTAGAAGTCGGCTCTCGATTGATGACTACCCCCTAATGAATAAAAACATTATTAAAATTGATTTGAAATGCAATTTAAAGCCCATATTTTGTTTCTTTTCGATTGATCTTAATTTTTGTCAAAAATAATTTCAATTCAGTAATTAATTAACGATTTAATTACCACTTCGTTTGAAATTGTTTTATGTAATGAATTCCTCAAAGTTGTCAAAACTGTTATAACATTTTTATAGTCCGATGTTTTTCGTTGTAATAAATAATAGGAATTCTTAACTCATTTTTCATAAAATTTTTTGCTGTTTTTTACTGTAATTACATTTATTTTTGATAACAAATAAAAACGAAAATATTAGAGAAAACAAAACACTTTTTAAATACTATTTTACCATAAATTATATTATATTACAGAACAGAACAGAATATTCTCGAGTAGTTTATCGTCAAATGTTTTGATAAGTATTACCGAAAAAAATATTTATTGCATTTATTACAGTAATTAAAAGTTGAAAAATATGAGATATTGCTTGTGTTTGTTTGTGTGGGGATCGTTTTGCTGAATTACTCACTTTTAATGGACCATAAATAATACTTTTATGCATTATTTAGAGGACTTCTCTACTTACAACCAATGGCTTCCCAATCAGTTTCTGATTATTTTAATTAAATCCGCAATAAATGGGTCAAAACAAGGGCTCTACTTGGCGTTGTATCAAGATCATTTGATCATTTCTATATTTGGAACTGAACTCTACAAATTGTCTATTCGTCTAACTCGTCGGAATTTAGAATTATATCATGTTACAATCAATTAATCTTGCATGCTTCATCATTTTGTTACATTTTTTTATACATTTTATTCGTGATTAAAATAAATGAACTTCTCCTGTTTGATATGATCTTGGAAAATACCTTTAAAAGTTCAAAAATTCTTATCAAAAATGGAGTCTAAAGTACAGAATAATAATCTAATAAAACAATTGGCGAATGATTTCACTGAAAAATTTTCAGACTCTTTGACTCCAAGTCTTATAAACAAAATTTTTTAGTAAATTGTTTACAAAATTCATTCAAAATTTTATTCCGATCATAAATAACTTGACAAATATGAACAGGATATTAAGATCTGGTCAGATAACAAAATCAATATATAAGAGGAACTCTTCACGTCGTTAGTGTATAAACAGAAAACTTGTGAATTTGATTAATAATTGTTAAGATTTGTTTCCAGAACTCAGAGATAATGAAGACTTTGTTTCTATTTTCGATCACTTTATTCGTGGTTTTGTCGGTAATCGACTGTAAACTAAAATGCAGTGAAGAGGAAGACAGCAGTGAATCAGGAGAGGAGTTCCGATGCGTTCATCCGTTTGGCACTTATCCGAACCCCAAAGACTGCGATTCATTCTACACCTGTATTAATGGGAGGCCGCAGCTCACCAAATGTCGTCCCTTCACACAATTCAGTGAAAGAGTCAGACGTTGTGTCTCGAAATGGGTGGCCAACTGTCGCACCAAATAAGTATTGGATCAAAAAGTCCTTTCAAACTAATCCCGATCACTTCAATTCTCGTATTTCTTAATCTGATTTATTTTTACCTTTTGTTCAATTTTAAAGTCTATGCATAGCTTTCGACTTCAATTAAAAATCCAATCATTTAATCCTTTTATGATTTTTGATCATAATTTATATATCGCTTCAAATCTAATGTCAAATAATTAATAATTGGAATAAAAACTAACCTTTTTGTAAAAAATTGATTAATGGTTTGTATTGCCTTCTAATTAACATTTCAGCATTAATATTGCGGACTGGCTAATCGTTGCCAAGATGGTTCACTCAATAGCTGAGAAGCTAATGAATTTAGTGGATGACCTTGCTTGTTCCACTTTTTCTATTGATGAAAATTTTAGATAAAATTATTTAATTCTATATTATGTGAGAAGACGTCGATTATCTTAATTGCAAGATAATGATCTCCAGTCTTTGAAATTAGTTAAATATCAACAGAGGGTTAATAATGTCAATCACTACAAGAGATTATAATCAAAAAGAAATGTTTATTCAAATAATAATTACAATAATTAAAAGCAAATTTCAATAACTAATTCTTATGAGAAATATAATTATAATTCTCTAAAAATATTAAAATATTTGGCAATTAATTAATGAAATCTTAAGTACTCTTAAATCAAAAGATCATTAATTAAACAAAAAAATGTTATGAAATGTCATTTTATTTTACATTAAAAATATTTGGCAAATATTTCAGACATCCGTTGGCTTTGAGTGAAGAAGACTTTTATTGTTGTTATTCAATGGAATTTCTGCAGACTTTGATTCTTCCGTTTTTGTGTTCATATAAACTATTCTTGACTTTTGTTTATTACCTGAAGAATGAATTTAATTGTTATAATCAAACGTCAGTCAGATTTTATTGGTTTAACTCACGAACAATGATTATGACTGCGATTACAATAACTAAAATCAGAAGAAGTATCGCCACCACAAAGACTGCAGACCAGTCTGTCGTTTCATCATTTCTTCCTTCCGGCTGTTCCTCTAATTTCTGTTTGATCTGTGGCTCAGAAAGTGTTGAGTTTTCGGTCAAATTTGTTAGGATTTCGACTTCGATTGTCTCGTAATTAATTGTTTCGGGTTTGGGCTGAATCTCATCAGTAGAGGAGATATTTTTAATCAATTCAGATGTCGATAGGCTTTCTGTCGAGGCTGTGCGCGTTGCCGATGTCGTAGTAGAAGTAGTCGTTGAAATTGGGGGCAATCCTTCAAAAAGAGTAGAGTTTCCGAAACAATTGAATATTGTTTTCAAATCCGACTGAAAAATGTGTAATACTTTTGTAAGAATTGATACTTTAATCACTTTTTTGACAGAAATTTGAGATAAAAATTTTCATACAATTCGGTCAAAAGAGATATCCTTATCATCACTCCATTTGAACTGATAGGCAGTGTTTGTGTTGTCGATCCCAAACACCTTTCCGTTTATCTCAAAAATACCTCTGAAGCCAGTCTTCGCCAATTCAGTCCATCCTTCAGACCATTTGCCGTCACTCTTGAGTTTACGCGATAACAGAGAATAGGGATTACCGAAAGTGGTTGAGTCGAATATGGACACAATCAGCTCATCCCTCGATTTCAGGAAAATACTGGACTCATAATAGAGATCGCCTGACATATGAACCCAGAAGTCAGTAGATAGACTGCCCGAACCCTTCAGACCCCAAGCGATATAGTCTTCATAATTGACTGATGTGAGGGTCTGACTGTCTGTCCCACGGAAAGCCAAATATCCATATCTACGGGAATCGCGTGAATCACTCGATACCTCTTTCCTGCGGCCGAAGGCTATCACTATATCTTTGGCACTATTTATAGCCTCACAATAAATCTGGCCTTTCGTGAAGGGATCGCATTCATCAAAATTGAATGTGAAGGCAGTGTCCGCCCAATCGAAAGAGTCTTTAATTACAATAAATTTGTAATAAAATTATAATAAGTTATAACTTATTAGAAATTAGTTTTTAAGTCCATAATTGATAAGAAATTTTGATTATATTTCGCTTACTTTTACCAAAAATCGATTGGATATCGAGTTTCTGATCGTTTATTTGCCTGACGTCCGGATCAAACTTCCAAATTGAGCTTGATGTCTCGCCCAGGAACACATGTCGGCCCAAATTAAACGCTTGTTTTATCACTGGATTAGTGTCACAATAGTTGCCATAAGTTAACGAAATTAAGTTCACAATTAAGATAAGACACAGAATTGAAGTGTTTTTCCACATTTTGTGGTATTTTATGAGTTTATTAGATAACAGTTTTTATTAAAGCAAATGTTAACTCGATTTGAGTGAAAGTAATTTCTGGTGAAAATTGTTTGAGCAATAAATTTAAGATAGAGATGAAACAATTAGTAGTCGTTTCTTAAGAGATTGTGATCACAAGTTATGCAAACATTAATCCAATAATTGATTTCAAGAATAGAATCGATTTTTTATTTTTTACTTTACTGTCAAACGATTGGAACAAATGATTAGATTTTTATTTTTGATTGAAATGACTGATTGGAAATCACTTTATTCTGTTTGTCTCATCTGAATGGGACTGTCGTCTCTTATCTGTGATTTTTTTGTCAAAAGAGTTGTTGAACTCTTAAAATACACTAAAAATTTTGGGACGAAATACAAATTTATGTGTTGTCTGTCAGTCGAGGAGTGAATCGGAATAATACAAGAGTTTTGTTGGCATTAAATTCAAGTCGTTTTCACACTTTCGCTCTCGAAGTCAAACACAAACTATTAATAGACTTTCGAAACGCTTTTTTAGAGGACTCTCAGCGAAAAAAAAATTATTCGAAAACTTATTTAAAAAAAACACAAAATGTTTATCGGATTTCAAACCGTTTTTTCTTCTTATAGTTTTCTTCCTCTTCAGTTGTGATCGAGTTCTTCAGATTAAGTGATAAATCGTTAGTCACTGTCTTTTAATGTCAATTCAATTTTTAGACCGACTTTTGGTTCCAAAGAGACGTCAATCAAAAAGAGAAATACTTTGAATATATTACCATTCAATTCAATGACTAATAGTTATTGAATTCTTAACGAAAATTTCAAATTAATTCAAAGAATTTCCTTAAAAACAAAAATCAAAGACAACTCCGACTCAACACTGTTTGTGATAAAAAACATATCAAATACTCTTCTCTTCAAAAAACGATGTTTTCATTAATTAAATCAATTCATAGAAACGATGAAATGTTTGAACAGTAGTTAGAGATATGTTTTCACAAATAGTTTGAACACTTTATTCGAGTCTTTAAAAGTGTGTGAAGTCTTTGAAAAGTTTTTTCCTTCTCTTCAAAACTTTTTGCAGCAAAACATTTGCTGGAAATGCAAACATATATTTGATGTGAACTAAAAACTTTCAAATGCCTTTGAAATCCTTTGACATCACTTCTAATTTTAAGCACCCGTTCCTTGAGATTAGGAAAACATTTATTCAAACAATATTTGGAATATTTTTTGATATTTATGTCGACAAACAATTACTTAAATTACTGGTTATTATTATTAACGACAAACAGAAAAAATAGTTCCAAACTTGAAATTCTAGCGCACAATACATACATAATAAGAGCCCATAAAACACATAAATAATTTGGTTGATAGGACTCCAACTCAATGATGAGCTCAAACTTCTGTTTCAAACACTAAGTTTTAATCAGTTTTATTTAAATTAAGTTTCCGTCACTTCTGACTAAACTTTTTATTATTTACAGCATTTGATGTAATTTTGTCTGAAAATTAATTATCACTGAATTATAACATAAATGTGTTTCAATTTTTTTGCTCTTCTCTTACTTTTTCGACGAAATAGTTTCAAAATAGAAATAATTTTAGCAAACATTTACTGCAAACTCGAAATTCAAACTAATTTTAATCCTTTTCTCTAATGAAATAAAAAACATAATTTTTATTATTATTCGCAGAAAAAAATCAGACTTTGCTATCAATCGAGAGGAAAGTTAACCTAAATTTTTCATCGAATAGTCGTATTTGGGCCCAACTTTCCCTTTGATGGAAATGTGATGGAAAGTGAAATTTGAGTTTCAAATCAAAACTTTACTTTTATTTTGTTTATTATTTGTATGTTTTTCTGTACTAAACGAATAAATCCATACTTTATTTTGTGTAGAATTTTATTAGATTTTAAAAAAACGTTTGGAGAGAAAAATCGCTTACGACTGAAGTGAACTCAAAACACATCTCTTTTTACTCTTTTGAGTGGAAACCGAACGATAGTTTGCATTAAAAACCCATTAATTTTGAGATCAAAGTAGACCAGGATATTGAGGAAAAGTTGGGTCAATTTGTTTTCTGCTCTCATCTATTGTTTAATTGTTTTTTACAAATGTTTTCCACTCTTTAAATGATTTCTAAGGTTTCCTTCGAATTGAATAATCAATTAAATTATTCAAATGATTCTCTTATTTGAGTTTAACCCACACTTCAATCGATTATCAAATATATGATTTCATTCAAAGTCTGATCTAATGATCAAAAGATTGCGATTTCGAGTCCTATTACACAACTTCTGAGAATTTTTTGAATGGAAAACAATTTTAAAAAACTTATTGAAAAAAAGTTGTTGAATGACATCACATCCTATCGTTTCATCGCAAAAATATTTATTTATATTTATTTATAGTCGAAGTGAAGATATAATAATAAATTCTTGACTTTTGTTGAAAACTATTCATAGAATATAACATCGAATTTGAATTTTAAATAAACAAAAAACTAAAACAAATGTCACATAATTTTTCTCTTTTTACTTCTTTTTGGGTAAAATTTATTCAAAATTTTTGTTTAATTATTTTAAAATAAAATTCTTCTTTGAGTTGTCTTTTATTGATTTTCCCGCAAATAGTTTTCGGTAAGTATTTCATTACATAAACGCCATTCAGTTTCTTCTTCTTCGGTAATTGAACTGAAAAAATGAGATCAAAAGCAAAACAAATCATTAGAATTGATTTTAAATTATAGACTAAACAAATGACTAAACTGTTTATAAAATCCAAGATTTCTGTCTCTAAGACTTTGCTGTTATGCTTAAGTACGACAAAACCGATCGCCAATTGACCTAAACTTTGATCAGTCACTCCGATAACCGCCGCTTCCGACACACTATTATGCGATAAGAGGAATGACTCCAACTCTGACGGCGATATCAGAGTATTCTCCGATCGGATCATCTCTTCAATTGATCCGACGATATATAAGAGTCTGTCCTCATCATAATATCCCAATATTCTTGTGTGAAGCCATCCGTTCGTATCGAATAAAGCTTCGGTTGAGTCGTTGTAGTTAAGGTATCGCTTGCAGAGGGCGTCCTCTCTTCGCACACATATCTCCCCGATTTGATTGGCCCCCAACTGATCCCCTGATTGCCATTCTTTGATTATGACTGTTGTATTAGGACTGGGAACTCCTATCGACTCGAAATCAGTCGTTCCTTTGACCATAAGAGTGATAGGAGTCATACACTCTGTTTGGAACAACCCTTGTCTCAGATCTTTAATGTGTTTAAAGACATCAATGAATTGTTTGGAAAAAGCTTTGGTCAAAACGGATCCACAGCTAATGATTTTAACCAAAGACTTCATTTGTGTCGCGAAATTGGGAGTGTCTTCCGCCGACTTCAGTAAAGAGATTATGGACTGAGCGGTGAGTAGTGCGGCACTGATTCGGTACTTTTTGACGTAATTAACAAAATCTTTTCGTTCAAATGTCGGCATTAAAGCAAATTTACTTCCCGTCGATATTGCGGTAAAGATCTGGAAGACTGCCATCTGATGGGATAACTCTGTGTGGGCCGACACCACCTCACTCTGGGTGTAACCAAATATCGTCGGATAAGATGTGATCTCGAGGGCCGACACAACGCTATAGTGAGTGAATGACACAGCTTTAGGTCGACTGAAGCACCCGCTTGTGCTCAATATTAAACACTCGTTTTGCTTGGGATCAGACGGTATTGATATAAAGTCATCACTTATTGGTTCGTATGAGTCGATCAGTTCTGAGTATAACTCGAATTTTTGGCTCAGTTTTGATCCGCCGTTGAATACAATTATTTTCTGTTTAATTTGGTTTATCGTAAATCACTCAGAATAAGGATCTGTCAAATAAATACTTGAGTTATGGGAATGCCATCACTGATCCGTTTGGCGAATGAAAAGTTTTTGTTCGAAACGGACAGGTATTTTATGTTTCTTTGGATTATTTTATCGCAAACTTCTTCTGCAAATAAAAAACAATTTTTTTATTTGAATTTTGAATCAATTTTATGATAACTTGCGGTAGGTATCAGTTGAAGGGATTCCGTAAACAATAGCGCCGGCAATCATTGCTCCCAAATATAAAGTCAGATATTCGTAACTATTTTGACCGAAAACACCGAAAATGTCGCCCTCTTTGAGACCTAAATCACGCAAAGCTTTGGCCAAACGTCTGGAGTCGATCTCCAATTTGTAAAACCCATGCGTTGTGTTTGTTTCGCATTCAAACTGCAAATAAATAAACATGGTCAATTTCATTATCATCAAAAGAGAGGAATAATACCAATTCCTGATCATTGTATTTCTCTAGTTTCTCGAGCAAGTACCTTTGAAGCGAAACAACAGGAACTTGCAACTTTGGCCAATAAGACTCGAGTGTTGTCGGCTCTGTCGGCATATTATGCTTACCGTAGAGAAATTTGTCAGCCTGGAACATTTTGTTAGTGGCAAGATTATTGTTTTTTTAATCGCGTATTTCAATGAGTTTTATGGTTTGAAAACAAAACAATTAAAGTCAATAAATACCAGAATTAGTTTCCAAGTGATTATATTTTTGACTACAGATAAGGCAATGAATACAAAGATATTTTTCGATAAAAGTGTTGCAATTATTTGGTATAATATATTATATAACAATAAAAATGCGAATTAATTATTAATTGTTATTATATAAGAAAATTGACTGTAATTTAGAGTTATTTTCAATGCGAACATCATTTCAATATTGATTGAAGTGTTTTGCCATTCGCCGGCATTTTCACAATTTTTTCATTTCTGTAATAATTCATAAAATTATTGATTAGATCAATAAGCTTGCTTATATAAGATAGTAAACCTTTTCATGAGGCGAACTAGATAACTAATTTATTTCAATAATTAGACAAGTAAAGATTTAGTTTCCTTAGTTAAAATAAAGCTGATCAAGCTACTATTTTGAAATTATATATACAAAGTCATTTGACTGAGAATATCTTCAATGCGAGGACCAAGATTAAAACAGATCTGACAGAATATAATTTTATAGTTCAAACTATTATTCGTGACATTAATTTCAAAGCAAATGTTTTGAAACAATTAGAATAAAAATCAAACGAAAAAATTGGATAACAATTTGTTTGCCTAACAATCAAATGACGTTAAGTAGGAGTCACTGAACTAATGGAGTCAATACCTATTGAAGTGATTTTGATTTGACCCCAATTTCAATGAAGTGCCGATTAATCCATCGGTTGTTAAGGATATTAATCCCAAATTTAAAATCTCTGACTCCGAGCAGAATATTCTTTGGTTTGTATCAAATTTTGAATTCAAATAGAATTTGCATCAAATATCAAGATGGATGACCTATTTAGTTTGGCTGATAAGTTCAAAAGTTCAAGAGAATCAAATTAACTAGTTAAATTAGTCAATTGGGAACAGAGACTAATTTTATGACATTTGAATAAAACTGAAAAATAATAAAAATTTTCTTACGTTTGAACCCTTATTACGTTTTTTTTTCTTGAACCGGAGCTTCCACTTGAGCATCTTGGTCTAATCATCAATAATTCAACATTTCAGTTGAATGATCTTGTTTAAAATTCAAAATCAAATGGAAAAATTTAAAAATTCTTATTTCGAATCTATTAAGATATTCGTTGAATAAACAAATCAAATGTGTTTTTGAAGCCATAAATCAAATGAATTGAAAATGAATTTTCATTTCATGACTTGAAGTCAATAATTAGATTTAATAAAATATGATTGCATTTCAAGGAAATCGCTGATGAATGAGAGCACTCTTTCCTCTACTGTCGGCACTTGATTTGACTCAATAGACGAAAATAGAGTTATTAAGTGTTATTGAAATTCAGACCTAAAACTACAAAATAGTGTCTTTGAGTCTAAAAATCTAATTCATCGGCAAACATCATCTCTACTAATAAGTTGCATGATCAAAGTGATGAAAGTTCTTCTATATTCATCAAATGCTAATTTAATCAAGTTTTGAGTCGAGTGTCATTCAGTTTGTTTATCTTATTGGAAGACATTTGAAGATTAAATTCATGTGAAAATTGTTTGTTATTCTGACCAACTTTCAGACCCATATCGTATACCAGTGCTAACAATAAATAATATTTAAATAGTCTGTTCGGTTGTGTTAGCGGTTTGTTATCATCTGACAGACAAATGTATAAATGAAAGCCATTGTGCAATAAGTTAGAGGAGAGGGTGAGTGAGAGTGGCGTTAAAAAACAGATCAAACTTAAAGATACAGTCATTTTGAGAGCATATTTGCTTAAATGCTATTATCGTATATCTTATTTGTTGCACAAAATCTGACATAAGTTTGTCTCTTATGCTCTTTTATGAGCTCTCAATCGCTTTTCTACAGAACTCTAAGACATCAGACTTCAGATCAGTTCAATGCACTCCAACATCAGTTGCGATCACTCTTTGGATATATTTTATTAACAGTTTTGTATTGAAATAGACTTTTGTTATCCTTTTTCTTATAGTCGGCAAAAGACAACTCAAAGAAAGACTCCTTTTCTTATTTTCTTCAGTCAGAGAAAAGTTTTTGAAGTCATTATTTGATTAAAACATTTGTTTTGTGATTGGATTTTGAAAATTAAGTTCAAAACTAAAAGTTCAATAAATTATGAAAACTATTGAATCAATCAATTTGTGTCACAAATCAAGAGATTCAATGATAATCACAAAATGAATTCAAGAAGTTTCATACTTATGATGACTATTAAATTCTGCTTGATCAACTTTCAACACAGCAATAATGACGAAGAAGTTAATGTAATAATTGATCAGAAATCAAGAAACTGTTCCTACGTTTACGAAGAAGTGTTCTGTGAATGTAATTACAATAGAGAAGAGTTTAAGTGTTATAACGTCGAGGCTTCAGATGATATCATCTTTGCATTCAATCATTTACTAAATGTGACAAAAAAGTATTACTGGACTCTACTCGAAGTCAATTGTATTAATCCATACGATTCGGTGACCAAAACATTTCATATTAGTGCCGATGTCTTCACTAATGGACCGAAATTTGAGAAAATCATTTTCATCGGTGACTGCAGTAAAGCCAAACATTACGACAATCTTTTGGCCACCGATAGAGACATCGAAAGGGTTGTGATGACCAAAAACACACTACGAATGGCCACCTCTTGTAACCTCTTTCAGACCAAACTCGAGAGACTACAGGAGCTGACGATCAGTGACTCACTTATGGCCGGAGATATGATTTCGGGAACCTTTTCAACAAAATGTTTAGGTCTGACATTAAATCAATTTTTTCTAACATTTCATAGAATTACTCAACGATTGGATTATTTGCAAAACTCTTTTAATTAATTGTTTCTAATTTGAAATGAAGGCCAATACGGAACTCGAAACGAAGCCCTTCCTCTGGTGCGTCTGACGATATCATCGTGTAATGTGACCCTGATAGAGAGCGGGGCATTTTTCAATTTTGCTGAACTCCAATCAATCGACTTAAGTAACAATCAATTGACTCATTTGTCGCGTCAGGTCTTTGCCTCACATTTATATAAATTAAGATTTTTTAAACTGAAGAACAATCGGTTGACTTCACTCAGCCTCGAGTTCTTCGAGAAACTGCCGCAACTCAGAGGTGTCGACCTCTCCGGCAATCTCTTGACAACTCTGCCATTCATTCCAATGACAGGCAGTCCTCAGGTCATCCATTTGGAGGGTAATTTGTGGGACTGTCGGTGCAAACTGAGCTGGATCATTAATGATAATATTGATAGGAACGACAACCAGAGGTTCTTCGACAACCCCCAGTGCACCACTCCTGACAACGTTAAAGATATGCCTCTCATGGATGGCCTCAAATTTGTTAATCAAAAATTTTGTTGAATTCAATGAAAAAATTATTTCAAACATTAATTCAAAACTATTTGTGAATATTATTTGATTTTAATCATTGATTTTGTGATTCATTTTAGTATTCAATAAATCAATTCATTATTTCATTTAAATATTTTTGTCTTCAAATTAATGTATTTCTTATTTTATTCAACAAATATTGTGATAAATAAAATAATAAAATAAGTTGTATTTGATTTGAGTTGAGCTTAAAACTTGACCAAGTACATCTTATGGCCCGGGTTCGAAACCTTGAAGCCGCTGAGGAAGCGGTTTGCTCTTTTTGACCATGGATAATATTTTTTTTTCTCATTTTTAGCCTTTAAATAAGTTAGCTGAAACTTTATGCTCAATTTCTATTAGATTTTCAAAAAAATGCAAGTTAATCTCACTTATTAATTAATATTACTGATAAATGCCTTACGAAATAAAAGTAGTTTAAAACTAACATATGGTACACAGCGTCTCCTCAGTACAGTTGCACCTGAGCTCTAAGGTTAGGGTTCAAATCTTCGACATCTCTAAGGCTGAGGAACTTTTTTTTTAATTGTTTTGTCTATGTTTTAGTTAAATGACTTATCGAATGTACCTTGCTAGTAACTTCTTGATTTTATTTTAGCTTTTCTTCGTTTTAATCGATTTCTTAATTTTGTTTTTAAATTATTTTTGAGAAAAATTGTATTTCGTTTGAAATTAAAATTTTGTTATCAATTAAAGGATTGAATTAAAAGTCAATTCACGTAAATGGGGTGACTTCTAACCATTTGCCAGAATATTCTTTTTTTTCAAGTGATTAGAATTACTAATTAAACACAGTTTAAAACTGTCTAGATCAAGTTAAAATTATGAGCCTCTCTTTGAAATTGCCATAACCTCCAGATAAACCGTAAATGGACTTGGTAATAAATTATTAATCATTTATCAAATCTGTTTGTGAAAGAATTAGACATTTAATGGTCAAATTGAAGTAATCAACTAATTTTGAAGTCATTTTGAAGTCATTTTGAAGTAATGTTAATACTTTTAATTTCAGATTTTTTTAATAAATGTTTTAAAAGATTCAAATCATAATTAATTTACTTTTTTCTCCAAATAACATAAAATTCACAATTTTTTACTCAAATTAGAAAAAAGCTATTTTCTGATAAAGTTATTAATTTTTAAAATTTAAAAAGACCTTTCTCAATTTGTAAACAGGTTTTTGATTTAATTTTAATTAATTTTCAATTTATTCATTGATTAAAATAATGTGAAAATATAATTGAGAGACAAAAGCTTGACTCTCTAACTTCTCAAGAATCAAGGTCTATTCCATATCTAATAATCTTATGTTTAAATGTTATGTAATTCTTTATTAAGGCTCAGATTTAGTTATGAAAATGTTGGGGACAGTCCTGTAGTTGAGGTTTCTTCAAATAACGGCATCCAATCAGAAATGTTTTGATATTTGGCTAAAATTTAATTATTTTTTTTTCTTCAAATCAAAGAACTGTTTCTGAATTTAAACAAAGTTATCATTTGTAGAGAAAGTGTCCGAATGTGTCCTTAAGAGGACACCAGACGAGCCCCGAGGGTAGAGATGAGTGAAGGCCTCACATAAAAGCCGGTATTAATAGTACTGTTAATCTATTGATGATATAAATCACTTATTCCTGGTTTGGAGGCCATCACCGGTAGAGTCGAAAATAATTTTTTTTATTTCGTTTCTTATCCTTTAATCTTATTTTTTAGGGATTTTTATTTCGTTCGACTCTTCGCCTGAATACCAATCAATTGAAATGATTTGAGAAAACCATTTGAAGCATAATTCAGATCCGAACTAAATATATAACACTTTGTCCACAATTGAAGGACAAAGTGATCAGTCGTGGGCTCACTATATAAGAACAGAACCGACTGAATGTCACTCAGTATTACCCTCTGGTTCTCCGCTAAAGGTTTTCACAAAAATATGTTTAAAGTAAGTATTCTTTTAAATAAAGACTAATTTAATTAAATTTGAATTAAAACTAATTTATCGTTAATTGTGTCCACAGTTCGTCGTATTATCTCTTTTGGCCGTTCACTGCCATTGCGCAGAGGTCTTGGAAGTGAGTGGTAACAATGTTGTCCGCACTTCAGACCTGAGTTCCCCATTGAGAACCGTTAGTGGAATCTCACATTTGAGGTCTCTTCCCCTCCAAACCTCTTATCTCTCAACTCTTCCCCATCACCTGAACTACGGCGTCAGTAGTTTGAGTGGTCTGAGTGGTCTGAGTGGTCTGAGTGGTCTGAACACTTATGGTTTGGGTCTTAACAACCTTGGCCTCACTTACGGTAACCTTGGTCTGAACAACCTTGGTCTGAACAACCTTGGTCTGAACAACCTTGGTCTTAACAACCTTGGTTACTTGAGCAACATCCGAACCAGTGTTCTTCAACCCCAAGTCGTTAATATCGCGCCCCAACTCCATCGACAAAGTTTGTTGGCCATCAGACAGCCATCTCTTGCCATCGCTCAGCCCGCTCTGTCTTATGCCGAGAGAGCCGCTGTCATTGCCAGACCTCAGTTGTCTGTTGCCGTCCGCCCACAAGTCTTGTCTTTGGGGGCTACTGAGGCCATCCGTCCCGTCAACGCTGCCATTACTCAGATCGCCAGAACTGTTGAGTACAGACCCGTCCCATACAGCGATCAGCCAATCGTTCCGCAGGAGATTGTCGTTGAGCCGAGCGATCAGCCGATTAACATTCACTTCAGGTCCCGATCTTCGACCGTCCGAATTAGCCAAGAGCACATCCCTGGCGAACCCGGAACCATCGAACAGACCCAATCCCAAGACGAGCCATCGAGGGTCGTCCACGAAGTCGTTAAGCCAGTCATCCAAGAGGTCAAAGAAGTGATCCAACCCTACAGACAAGTCACTCAAGAGGTCCAACCCGTCGTCGAGAATGTCCACAGAGTTGTCTCACAGGGAGAGGGTATGCATACAAAACGACTGTTCATAAGAGATAATTAATAATTAACTGTTGATTGACAGGTCAGCGCCTCAATTATGTCTCTGAGCCTATCGCCAGACAGCTGACCATCCAACAGGTCCGACCCCTGTCTGTTCAACAGGTCCGACCCCTGTCTGTTCAACAGATCCGACCCCTGTCTGTTCAACAGGGCCTACCCCTGTCTGTTGCCGTCCAACAGCCATCTGTGGCTATCTCTCAAATCCCGTCTCTGGCCATTAACCAGGGTTCGATAGCTGTGGCTCAGCCCCAAATCTCTCAGATTCAGACTTACGTTAGAGATGTGCCCAGAATCCAGACCCTGTCTCTCAATGCCGTTCCTCAATTACAATCAATTGGTTACAATCAATTGATTGGTTACAATCACGGCCTCGAACCCATTAGGACTGAAATCGTGAGAACCCCCCAAATCACTCGCATCGCTGGTGTCGCTCAACCCATCGTTGGTGTCAACCGAGTGTTGGCTGTCAGAGACAACAGAGACAACAGAAACCTCCTCAGAGAGGTTCGCGTCCAGAAACAAGATAAAGATTACGTCAATTACGACGAATCCGAGTAAACATATCGTTTGACAAACAATTCAATTGATTTTATTTAAAAAATTGTTGAAAATCTAAAGACTTTTACCTCTTTTTCAATAATAAAAAAACAATTCAAGTCTTAAATCAAAATAATTTATTTGAATATTCGGGTAAACAAAACAAAAGGAAAAGTTCAATTTCCAAATTTAGCTTGCTCAAAATTTACAAGTTATTCATTCATTTATTTATGAACTTGACTAAATCTAACAAGCTAACTATTGATTTTGACATTGAAAACTTTAAACTTTAACTAAATATTGTTGTAATTAATGTTTGATTTCTTTGTTTGTTATAAAAACCGAATCCGTAATTGAGATGTGAATTATGATTATAACCGAAGAACTAATTCTTTGAGAAAATCACATGAAATCAAACTCTTCGTCAAACTTTCAATTTATGTAATCAATTGGTTAACAGATTTCAAGTTTTGTCACAAATAAACGAAACAAAAACGGGTTAACTGTATATCATTTAACACAAGTATTACATCGTTTTAGGTTTAAGTTTAGGATATTTTACATTATCTTAAAATAGTGTTAACTCATCAAATATTTTTCAATGCATTTGAACGATAGTAGCGCTGAATGTTTTATTTGCAGTTAACTTGTTTTTAGTGAACATTATTGAGTCGATGAGTGGTATTTGCAAACAATACAATCCAATACTGAATCCAATACTAAATGATTGAAATGAAAACAATTTGATTCAAATGTAAACAAAACATCTGTTAATCATTTAATTTAATTAATTATTAATAAAATTAATTGTTTTTAAATTAATTAAATAATTGAAGTAATAATTAATTTGACAAATGTTTAGATGATCTGAAAATTGATGGCTTTTGTCGCCGAAAACTGATTGCATTTACCACTGAATGGCAATTAAATGATTAAATGATCGCATTTTGAAGATAATTGATTTCAAATCAATTTAATTTAATTTTTATTCTTCTCTTTTCGTCAATAATTTAATGTCTTAATAATATTTGGGACCCGTTTTGGTGACAATTGTGTGAAAAGATGAGTCAAATCTCAGTGACAACTAAATCAACGAAAAAGTCACCCAAAAATGTGTTGAAGAGATCGACAATCAATAGAAGTATTAAATCGGAGATAAAACAAGAGATCAGAGAAGACTCCATCGAAGATAATGTTGTCGACTATGAGTTGGTCTCAAATAATGACAAAAGCAATGGTATTAACAGTTGTTCTTCTGTTAACATAAATGGTCTTAATATCGATACGAATACAATAATAATTCCTCACAACCTCTTCGGTAATTGTCTTCTCATCTTATTCTTCAAATTTAGACAATAATTGAATTTTTATTCGATTCTTAAAACGTGGTATCACTTGAATAACCGGTTTATCGGTATTTCAGTGAATTGATTGAGTGATTGATTGACAGAAATATTTATATGATTTTCAAATAAAATGCCAAAACATTTCATTTATTAATTGATTTTTGTATTTGTTTTTCCATTGAATAGAGTCTTCGATCCAATTGACGTCTCACTCGACGGTCAGACCACTGATTGTTAAGTTGGGGTCCGTTATGGACACGAAGACCAGTAATCGAAAGAAGTTAACAATCATTAAACCGAAACCAATCGAAAGACAACAAAAACAGTCGAAAAACAGCACTTCTATTGAGTCAAAGGTTTTATTCGAGAAAATCAAAGTCGAGAAACAGTCGACTGTTCCTGAAGTAGAAGAGGAGTCGTCAGAAGTCGACAGCAGAAAACAAACTGAGAGTCACTCCAATGGGAAGAGTCTTATGTTTAGAAAAGTGCCGATTCATCGGTTTATACAAAAGTCTAATAAAATTTCGTTAAATAATAAAAAATCAAATCAAACGACAAAAGAGTTGAGACGAGAGGCTATCGATTCTATTTGTATTGTATGTAAAGCAATGTTTGCCTCAAAACTGACACTTAATGAGCACATACTTGACGAACATCCGGCACACTCATTCCTATTGAGCCGACAGTCGCCCCAACCTCTGCCTCCGGACGTTACCTATCGCTGCCAATGGCAGGACTGCACTCTTGAATTCGACTCTAAGGAGGCGTTTAGACTCCACGTGGACTCACACGTCCACCAGACTGTTAGAGTCGGTTCTCCAATACATACCATCGAAGTCGAGACTCAGCCCATCGACGACGAGATGATTGTGGCCGAAGACCAGCCATTAATCAGTGATTTCCATATAAGTGATGACGAATTGAACTCGAATTCCCTTTTGGAAGACTGTCCTAAACTGAGCCCAAACGACAAGAATGACAACCAAAACAATTCTCCGAATGGGATACAAATCGTATCGATATCTCCGAACCCCCGCAGCTATAGGTGTCCGGTAGAGGGATGTTATTCTGCGTACACGAAGTCGAGTCACCTGACGGCTCATTTACGCAGACATACCGGTGAGAAGCCCTATGTCTGCAATTGGCCGGACTGTCACTGGAGGTTCTCCCGGTATGGCAACCAATTCAATGACAATTATTTTTATGTATTTTAGAGCAAAATGAGTATAGAATTGTTTTTTAGATTAAATGCTTATTAATAATGAGCTCTGGTTTTGATTTTTAGAAATAGATTTATCGGAAAAGAGTTGAGTCATCACTCAGTTATGAAATACGTGTTAAACAGAATAAGAAAGCAATTAATTGTGAATTTTATTCAATTATTATTACTTTGTTTCAAATGTTTTGATTGAATATATTTTTATATTTGATTTTAAAGATCCGATGAATTGTCTCGTCATAAGCGGTCACATACGGGAGAGAAGACCCACATCTGTCCGTTCTGTTCAAAAGGCTTTTCCCGTTCCGACCACTTGAGTAAACACCTGAGAGTCCATAAACAGGAACTGCCGGACGGTTTGGATGTCAAGCATTTAATAAAAAATTCGCGAAAAGCGAAGACTCGCTTCTGATTAATGGTTTGCATTTGGTTTTTGTCATTTTCACGCAAATTATTGACGTTTTTGTGTGAGATTTCAAACACTATTTAATGGCTTTTATTGACTGTTTTTTTCTGTATTCGTTTCACTTAATCAATCAATTAATTGAATTCTGTATTAAATTCTATAAATATCTATATATTTTATATATTATATGAATTGTGAAAACCATTGGATAATAATTTCAAAGAACTCATTATTTTTTATTAATTTTCTCTGAATTTTAATCTATTTTATAGTTATTTTTTGATTATAATTGTGTTTTTAAAAATGAAATTAATTTTTATGATTTCATAACTCAAATGACAAATAATTTGATTGAAAAGTTATACTCAATATTAAAATGTTTTCCTCTCTTTTGAAGCGCTTTTCAATTATTTATTCATTCCTTTTGACTCTCTTTTGAATAATATTTTAATGAATATATAAAATATTTTAGCCATAAATTAGTTGTAATTATCTGTTATTTTGAACTCAAAATTGGTGCACCTCTTATGACAGCTTTCAATGTCTGAGTGATTGATGGCTAGACTTTCACGCGTTCTTCGATGGCATGAGAGTCAGTCCCCAAATATAGAATGCATTCTTATATACGATTATCACTGATTTTGTAGTAAATGATTGCTATTAAAATATTTTGTATAATTAGCATAAATAGCATAAAATATTCAAAATATTCTGAACTGCCATCAGATTAGTCGAGGCATTCCTTTTTGTTTTGTTTTGATCACTAAATTTGATTACTTTTAAACAGAAATCACTAAAAAGAAGAGAAAGTCTTTTAAATTATTTCAAACCAAAAGAAAAGTCGTAAAAATTCTTTGTTGTGTCAAAAGGAATCACTTTTAGGTTTAAACACCTTTTGATGGGAATAGAGAGGGAGGGGAGAGAGAGAGTAGGAGAGAGGCAGAGATTTCTAATTAGATGTGGTATTTAAATCTAGCAATTATGAAATCAAAAGAATATTTTGTATTGAATTAAAAACATTTGAGTCAATAGGGATATAGTGTTTTATGTCAGAAGTGTTTGGCATCTCTCGAGTGTGTGTGCGATCCTATTGACGAACAAAGAGATGCCTTTTGGGTTATACACCTCTCTTACAGTACATGACACCAGTCATCAAATGTATAATTATTTTGAAAAACTGGTTGTATTTTAGAGGTCTGGCGCTGAAGAGAAAAGGTCTGACCAATAATCTATTAGTCCATTGATTTGAATGCATCCGAAAATAGGGTTATAAACAAGTGTTTCACTAAGACTTGCTTTCAGTCATTCACTACACGAGAAAACCTCCTCCGAGTACTCGTTTACTCTTTCTCTCGCTCACCACTCCTCAGACTCTCTGAACTGAAGAAGAGTTTCACTTCTCTCAGAGAAAGTCATTTAATATACATTAAGTTTGAACTCAAAAAAGTGATTATAATTTCAGATATATTTCAAAACCACTGAATAGGAAAGAAATGAACTCTATTTTGTGGTTTTCGTTGATTTTTCTTACTTTTGGTTCAATTTTTTCTTCAGACAATGAATTCATAAGTAATGAGAAAAGTCCTGAAATATTATTTTGTAACGCAAACCAAGAGATTAGAATAATTTCACTCAACGACAGTTTACTCCAAAAGCCAAATGTCTTTAAGAGAAGAAGAGATCGAAAACTTCCCGAAAGATTGGGCACAAAAGAGAGGAATCGGAGGAACGGCGCGAATGGCGTCTGCAATAATGACATCGATTATGACATTTCAGACAATTATCTGATTTGGAGTAATATTAGTTCAGTAATTATCGCGCCGTTGGATCGCAAGTTGAAGAACTCCCTTAATATCAATAATAAGAAACTTTTGCTGAGAACCAGTGATGTCCAGAAGATATCACTCGATTGGGTCCACGACCTGCTCTACTATATCGAAAAAGGAGAGATAAATGTCATAAGCGTTAGAAACCACAAGATTCGAACCCTAACCGATACCTTGGATATGAACAATCATTTCTATAAAGCCGTTGATATTGTGGTCAATCCCATCGAGTCTTTCATCGCATGGATTCGTTCGGATAAAAGAAACTCCGAATACAAACTACTCAGAGCCGATCAAAATGGACAAAATCAAAGGGTAAGTTCATTGAAATTGCCTTGATTATTTTTTATAATTTAGCTAATCATTAATAATAGGAAAGAACTTAAATGAAAAGGTGTATTCAACTGACAATTTATTGAACCTTGATTCTTTTATTGATCAATTATCTGTGATTATGGAATACTGATGTAAGAGATGAATGAACTAGCAACCATTTATTTTGAGACTAAAAGAGCCTCTTTATTAGTTCCAAAGACTTAATGTTCAATAATTTATGTGAAATTCAGTGCAATTTCTTTGAGTCTTAATCGAAGTTTTATTTAATTTTAAAATTATTTATAAATTAATCATTTGATAAATGCTTTGATTTAAATCCAATTTAGATTTTATTGGATTTGGGAGTCTATAGCTATGAGAGCCAAAAGTTGAACCCCTGTTGTCTTACCATAGATTATGACTCTCGAAGAATATTTTTTATTGACAACAAATCACAAACACTGGAATCGGTTCAGTTTGACGGCTCTAAAAAGATAAATCACATCTATTCGGCCCTCTTTGCCCTCACCAACAGTATTGACATTTACGGGGATTATGTGTTTTGGTCTAATAAGGATCAGAATTCCCTTTTAGCCACTCATAAGTTTGGCAAAATCTCTTCAATCAGAACTATCCTTAGGTCTGAACAAACAATCGATAGCATCAGAATTGTTCACAAATCAAAACAGCCTCTAATTGAGAACAGGTGTGAGTCCAGTAAATGCCCTGATCTATGCATTCCCGGACCCGACAATCAATACCTTTGTGTTTGCGATAATGAAAGCAAACGACAGAAGAAAGAGTGCATCGAATCTGTGAGTCAGACATCATTTGAATTACAAAATCAGTTTTGAATTTATGAATATTTTTTGTTTCGTTTCAAAAGAATAATATCTTCAGTAATATAGCGGTTGTCGACCAAAAGGCAGAAGAAATCACATCCGAAACAAAAGTCAATGAAATAGTTATTACAGAGAATAACAAGAAATCCTATCCTTTATATGTCTTCAGATGTCATACAAGAATTGAAAGGAAAAGTAACGACTCGGTTGACATCGATTGGTATTCAAGTGATAATCAGAGACTTTCCGGTAGTCTATCAAATGTGACAAACATTTTGTTTCAAAAATAACTAAAATTTGTTTTGATTGACAGTTAAGTACAAAAAGAGTCCGATCGCTAAGAATATCACCAGAAGGGCAACGGATGTCGAACTCAGAGTCAGTTATCCGTATATAAGATCATTAAATCAGTTCAAATGCAGAGCATTGGCAGGAAATCAGTCATTTGAGACCATATATAAAGTAATTGTCCGTCAAATGCCAACTAATCCCAGGATTTTGAGCCAAAGCCTCAGTTTCGGTGAGTTTTTATTGAATGTGATTTGATTTTGAAATCAAAATTAATGGTTTTGTGTTTAACCCCTTTATTACCCCATCAGCCGGTTTGGGGAAAGTATACCTCACTCTCCAAATTGAAAACATGAGAATCGATCCGCCGGTAGATAAGTATAGGATAGCCTACAGAGGAGTCTTCAACTATTATCAACAGGAATATTGGCTCGACTTTAATGCCTGTGAGTCCTGTCCTATCCTATTGAGATGTGATTGACATTAAAGACTATAATATTAAACAACTTTTTCACTTTCAATTGACAATAAAAATATTGTTATTTTTCTTTCCATTTCCTTAAGTATCGGTCAATGAAAGCGATCGGAACACCATTTATGTCGTCAAACTTAATGTGGATTATACGACACAAGACCTCTTGGCTTTCAAGCTATACGCCCACAACACTGTCGGATGGTCTTACCCTCTATTTAATTAACCAAAACATTATTTATTTCATCAATTTTTTCATTGTATTTATTATCGATTTTCATCACTTTTTACGATTCAAATACATTTGAATCATTCGTTTGGAACCAAATTTTGGTTAAGAACTGAATAATTAGTGTTTGACTCAAATCTCAATGTGTCTTATCTCTGGTGACTGTCAACTACATTATCAATAAATTTTGTGATATTTTGACCTTGTTCAATTAATTCAATTCAATTTGATTGCTTTTAAATTCTTGGTATTTGCAGATTAAGTAGGTCAATGTACCATGTTCAATGTTCAATATTATGCTCAATACCAGTATAATTCCTGTGGTCTTTCAATTAGTATAAATTCCGATATCAAACATCTATTCACGTAATGATCGATCATTTTCTCTAAATGTCTAATAATTTACTGCCTTTTGAATGAATGCCGAAATAATTTATTTGAATTGAGGGAAACCCTCTGAACAGTCGCAGTACAAGAACTCAATTCATGTTTACATTGAATTTTAGATTAGAATTTCAGTCAAAATATACTTTTTGTTGAAACTCTTGATTAGTTGAAGGGAGGGCTCGTCTCTCACGATATGGTCACTTATTTTCTTTGATTTCAAACCAAATTCAACTAAACATTGAATTTTCAATAAGTGAATAGTTTTTCAGTGAAGAGAAAAATTTCCGAAAAATTTCTAATCAAATGAATTTCAAAATAGATGATTGATTTTATCAAATAGAAAGTGAAAATCAAATCAAAATAAAAAAAATATTTCGAATAAATTCGATAATTATTTGAACAGTCAAATGACAGACTTGCCCAGGGCAACAGTTCAAACAGGTATTTCTAAATTAAATGATTCAGATATGAATAATTCATTATATGTTTTACATTATTTGTAGTCTCTCTATCCTCCCTCTCCCTAACCCTATCTTTCTCTCTCCTTCTCTCCCTCACTCCCTCTCCCATACATTTCTTATTAACTGATTATAGAAGATATGGTATATTAGATAAGAAATAAATACAATAATTAGGGGGAGATTTTTCAACATTTGTTTGATATTTATTACAGTGTTGGGACCTCTGGACCCGAACCAATTAGGATCAACCCTATGCCACGAACATCTCTACCATAGGTCGACTCCAAAGCCATTCAACCCGAGAGAACCGAATCCAAAGTACAAACATTTGAATAAGGGTTCGGTAACCGCAGAAAACATGTGGTGGACGGCATACCATCCCTATTCTCACGAGGATAACCTCAACTTTCGGGACAGAGAGGTCTCTGACATTATCACTGATGAACTGAAGTTTCTGAAGACAAATGGAGGGGAGAGTGTCGTAGAAGTTACCACTTTTGGCAAAAATCTACAGATTTTGAGAGATATGTCACTGAAATCAGGTGTCAATATCATAGCTGGCGCTGGTTTTTACGTTCAAAACGCAATGCCTTCTGATGTCGTCGATTTCACTATCGAACAGATCTATAATGACATCAAATCTGATCTTCTTATCGGAGATAATGGCGTCAAATGCGGAGTAATAGGAGAGATAGCCTCCGATTGGCCGATAAAGCCCTTTGAGCGGAGAGTACTGATAGCGTCAGCACAGGTTCAACAAGAGTTGTCTGTACCGGTAATCATACATCCGGGTCGTAATGCAGAGGCGCCCACAGAAATCATGAGAATATTTCAGGAGGCGGGCGGACGGCCTAACAAAACAGTTATGTCTCATTTGGACAGTATGTGGGGAAACAGTTTTCATATTTATCTAAAGAGATATTTGTTTCTGTAATTAAGGGACTCTTAATGAGGAAGAATTGGTTGAATTCGCAAAAATCGGCGCTTTTTGTGAATTTGATTTATTTGGAAACGAAGTCTCTTATTATGAATTGTCGGATGTCTTTGATATGCCTTCAGATTCTGTGCGAATCAATAGATTGAAACTATTGATCGATGAGGGCTTCGGACACAGGATTACTATATCCCACGACATCCACACAAAGCACAGACTCGTAATTCTATTATTCATTCTTTTCTGATACGAAACTAATCCATGGAATCAATTATTTTATATTATTTTTTCAGATGAAATACGGAGGACATGGCTTTTCTCACATACACTTAAATGTACTGGACAAAATGAAAATGAGAGGATATACCAAACAGAATATCACTGATATTATGGTCAACAACCCTAAAGAATGGCTAACCCTTTGAAAATAGTTTCCTATTTTTGAAAGTCTTTTCCCATAAAAGTTATATTTTTCTAAAAATTTGATAATTTTTTGAAATAAAATATTTTCCGTTTATTAACTCTTTTTTGATATTGTATTCAAATTATATGAAATGAAAAACCATTTGTTTTAATATTCGAGAAGTTAATAGTCATTAGATCTTTGAGAGGAAGTTATGTCTCAAAAGGAAAAACATATTTTTGATTCAATAAAATTAATAGCAATTGTTTGTAAACCCTTCACCACTAGTGCTTAGAGTCGGACAAATTTTTATGTGATTTTCACTCAGTTTTTTACGTTATCAGTATTTTTCAGGAATTATTTGATAAGAAATTTTATTATCCGATATTTACAACTGTTTAACAGTTTAACAGTGAATATAGTCATAGTTTGTATCATTCAATGCCTAATAACTATTTAATCTAATAAACCATTCAATTAATGCGAAGGTCTTCCGAATTAACGCTCAGAATAAGTACTGTTCAGTGATATCCGCAATATATTGATAATAATGTTTTATTAATTCATATAATTTCGTACATTAAATGTCATTCAAAAACTTGAATTTGAATTTTATTAATGAAAATAATAATAAATAATAGTTTTGATGAAAATAATGTTTATTTTGAAAGTTTTAAACAAAAATGAGATTAATTTTGTTTTTAATAATTTGTTTGAAGTATTGTTTATCAGAATATTCTGCAAATCAGTCATATTTTGAGACAAAATTGATTTTCAATATTTACCAAAAAGACATTCATTACACAAGTTTTGAAAATGTTATATCAGCGCCAAATGCCATCTCATATACTGATTGTCCGGTTTTGGTCAACACAAGTAATGACAAGTCATTCGTCGGATCTATTGATTACAGTTTGAGCGCAAATATACTGTTTTGGAGAGTCATCGGCGCTCACAATGGTTTGTATGTGACTCCACTCAACAAAAGGTAAGAATAAATATTTTTTAGAATATTTTAAAATAAAATTAAATTAATTTAGTGCTGAAAATGTGCTGGATATTGAAAATAGAGAAAAGACCATGTTAAGTGTAATTGGTTATTCATTGTCATCGAAAATGGCATTCGATTGGATCCATAATTTAGTTTATTATGATTTCAACGAAAAACTAATTGTATTGAATGCGAGTCAACCCATTCTGAGCTATATTTTGTTTAGAGGAGAAAAATTGAAACATATTTTGGAGATATGTGTCAATCCATTGGATTCACTCCTCTTCTGGAGTATATCGCTAAGTGTTTCGCCCAAAACAGCGATAATAATGAGGGCCTCTCAGGACGGGTCTAATCAGACAGTTATCGTCGACAAGGATTTAATGGATCCGTCGGCGATGTCCATAGATCTGGTCTCGAAGAGACTCTATTGGATCGACAGAATTGCTGCCAATTTATGTTCGTCTGATTTCGACGGAAAAGATCTGAAGACTATCCTCTCATCTCAAGACTTGTTTACATCGACTTATTATATGACAATATTTGGTGATACAGTCTATTGGTCAACAATATACCATGGTTCTCTGCTCAGGACCAATAAATTTGGACTCAATGGCACTCAACTGAATATCTTGGTCAAGGGTGAACCCGGATATGAAGTCGAGTCCTTCAAAATTATTGATCCAAGTCTTCGGCCGAAGTCAACAAATCGTTGTCTTCGTAACCGATGTTCGCATTTATGTCTTCCTGTGAGTGAAGACACCTATCGCTGTGTTTGTCCGCAAATAGGAGTAACTCTATTAGCGCTGTCATCACAACATTGTAAAGAATCTGTGAGTTTAACAATTAATTTGATTCCTTCCCTTTCCTTACATACCGTTCCCATAGATATCAGATTTTAATGAAGTGATTCATGAAGTGAAGGGATAGGATGTCTAGTGTTTGACAGTGTGTGACAATACCAATGTTTATGTTCGTTATCTAATGAGTCATTTGATGTTTGATTAATTTGATTCAAAATACAGAAAATGTTTGGAAACATTAGACTCATTGTTGAAATGTATTGAATTTCAGACCCACTCTATTGAGGCTTCATTTGGCACTTCATTGACGACAACGACAACAATTGGTCCGCAAACCAATGCGACGAACTTCACCTACATTTCCATTGAGTCTTCAACCGGAAACTATTCTGAGTCTATTTCTAACCATAATTCATATGAAAATATAGAGGAATTCATTGATGAAATACCCATAACTTCAGCAGTAAAGGAGGTTAACAAGACGAGCAAGAACACTATAACTAAAAATAACAAACAGTATTACGTGAGAAACTATGAAATGTCAAAAATATTATACATTTTGCTGATAATCTCGTTGTCAATGAATTTTATTTCGGTGTTTGCATTCATTCTTTATGTCTGTCGTCAGAGAAAAAAGTAATTTGTTTTTTGATTTTTCTGTTTTGAAAAAACATTTGTTTCTCTTCCCAACAGAAAACTCAATCAACGAAACCATAGCCAGAGATCTATTACTCCTCTAAAGGAATACGAGTTTGAAATGATTGGTAGCGAAAACCAACACTTGATTAATTCAAATCCACTCATCTCTAATCAATTGTTTGTTAAGTCAGTTGAGTCTGAATATGAGACCATTGATATAAAACTATTAAACATTTAATTCGTTTCAAAATTTATTTATTGTTTATCTAAAATAAAAAATCATTAAAAATTTTTTCTATCATTAGTTAAATTCTGTTTTTATTGAGTTTTCTAACCCTAATGTTCTTGGCTTCTGAAACAGTGCTTGGAGTGCAAAGTAATCAAGAATCACCGTTTTATGATTCATCACTTTAATCAAATTGTTTATTAAATTTATCTTCTTTTGCTCTCAATTATCTATTGATTCACTGGAAGTGCTTCTATCTATCAATTTAAAGTCTGGACTAAATTTTTGAAACCAATTGATTGAATTGGTTAAATTCAATTGACCTTCAATTCTGTAGACCGAGAACCTATTAAATGTGATTTATATGATTTATGTGATTGAATGCGATATTCTTTTTGAATATTAACTCCTATAGCAGAGGTCTTTCCAATTGGTTATCAAATAATTTGCAGCTTTTTCTTGAATTCCGTTTGCGATAAGAGTATTGTCGACAACTGTTTTGTTCAGTTAATTGGCTATCAATTAGTAGTTTTGGAATTTATTTGACTTTTTCTCGGAAATGGTGTTTCAACTGAAGCCCAGACTCTCTTCATTGAGATTAGCTCTGAATTCAACAAAAACTGTAAATCAGTTTTCTATTGAGAAGTCAATGTTTGGTGAAAATGATTGATTTGAAAGTTTTTAAGACTTTTTTCGCTTTTTTCATAACTTTTTGTTTTGAGTCAATTCTATTCGTAAATTCATCCAATATTTTAAGACATGATTACAATAAAATTGATTCCGATTTAAATGACTACTATTTTGATGACCCAGACTTTCGTGATATAAATGATTCAGATAAGTCAGTCAATGATCAAAGTCAATTTCATTTAATTCATTAAATTTTTATTAATCTGAATTATCTTTTAGTAATATCCGAGTCATATATTCAACACATTATGACATTTTCGTGACTCAACTCAATGATAACTTCACTCAAGAGTTGGACACAAAGGGCTTGAGATCACATTTATCTGATCCGACGGAAGTCTATTACAATTTATATGGAAATTATTTCATATACGAAATGATTGGTTCCCTATACGCCTACCCTCTGAATGTTAGCAAAGTTAACACTCTTGGACTGACTGGAGAGCACCCACTGCCCAATAGTGTTAAGGCTAACTCACAATTAAATATCGATTGGATTCACGAACTGCTGTTTTGGGTGAAAGACAAGAAGCAAATATTGGTGACAGACATCAGACAAATGTCCAAAATTGTTGTGTTGGCCAACAAATTGTATGACTATATCATGTGTTTAGCTGTCAATCCGATCGAGTCTTTTGTCTTATGGATTGAGTTCGACATCGAATACAATGAGTATATTGTCTACAAGTCATTTGGCGACGGGTCTAATAGACATCAGTTTCTAGTATTCACATCTCATATCAAAAGCATTGAATTTGATTATCAAGCAAAACGAATCTATTACCTATCTACTTTTGAGCTCAGCTCTACAACTTATGAAGGGGCCGACAGTCGGACTCTGGTCAGTGAATCGCATTCGATATTCCAGTTTGAAGTCCTTCAGAATCACATTTATTGGATCGAATACAATAGCAATCAGTTCTTCAGATCTGATTTGAATGACATCAAAAACAGTCAGAAAGTCATTCAATTGAATCAAACTATTAATAGGTTTAAAGTAATTAATTTCTTGAGACAACCCCTCGGCCTAAATAGGTGTCGGAACAGCAGCTGTTCTGATATCTGTCTTCCCATTGACTTTGAGTATTACCGCTGTGTTTGTCAGAAGACTTGTTCTGACAATCAGGACATTCAACTGGTGTTCAATGAACGCCGATTGGGAAGACTCTCATCAACGACCAGCACAACCACTACAACAACATCAACCACAACGACGACTACAACACAAAGACCAATGACCACAACTACAGTCATGACTAATATTAAAGATAATACGACAACTGATAAGATTAATTACGATCCAATAGACTCCTTGAGCTTTGCTGATAGGAATCGCTTATCAGTAGAAGTGGACGATCCAGTAGTTAATATGATCACACAGAATGATCTTGATTATCTCAATAATTTCAAATCAACAAATGAGTCATCAAAACAAACAACGATTCAGCCATTGATTACTACTCAGTCGACAACTACTGAAAGCTTGAGTGTTAGGAATGACACAAAATTGGAGGAAAAGGAAGAATCGGATAAAAATCTTTACGGAGTGGGAACTGAACGACAAATTGGTTTTGAAAATAGAGACAAATATTTGACAGAAAGTACAAACACTACTGAAAAGTTTGAATCAATTTTGACAAACACTTCAAATGAGATAATGTTTACCGAGAAAAATGTCTCAGATATTCATCCAATCAATGTATTGGTTGATGAGATCAAAGAATATGAATATAATTTAATACCAAAAGTCTTATACAATCCATTGATTTATGGACTGATTCTATTAATTACTGGTCTATTCATTGGGACAATACTGTCAGCCATTGCTATAAGAATTAACGGAAAGCATAACTGGTATTCAATTCTTTATTTTTTGTTGAATTATTGATTTTTTCAAGTAATTCAAGTAAAACATGTTTTTATTTTTTTTAGTCGAAACACTTACAGCACAAACACCGGAGCGACAAATAAATGGGATTCTGTTGGCTTCAAAAAGGCTGAACACAATATTTACTTCGGGGCTAAATATACTGTAAAAGATGAGAGCCTTTACTAAAAGACTGTTTCCTTCTTAAGCTTATTCTCTGATCGCAAAACATAAACATTATTTACACAAAAGTATTCATTTTTTGTAAAAAAAATCATTAAAATTAAATTCTTTTAGTAAAGTCTCATAACTTATTAATTTATTTTAAGATTATTTGAGCAAGACAATTTCAATTAATTTTATCAGTGGTGTTAAGATATTACCATTTCATTTATGTAACTCTGGACTTGTCATCTGACATGTTTTCAATTGACTGGAAAATAAATTTTGGTGGACGTCTGTTCAGTCAGTATTAAAATCTCGTTTAATTTAATAATACATGTAAACAATTATCAAGCAAATTGTTAAATAAATCTGTTCGTTTTAATTTTGATCAATTTCATTTATTCTTAAATTTTTTCATGATCAAATTAAAGTCAACAGAAATGTTTGTTTTAACGATAATTCAAAAAATAATTTGGTTTTTGACAGATTCTAGATTTGATTAAACGTTTTGATGTATTTTAACTAGAATCGATTTACTAGATTTATTTCCCTGACAACATAGCTTTAATATAAGCAATTTTTTTGATCACTTCCTATATTCCTATATTTAATCCCAAAAATTAATCGCAAGTATTGATCGAAAAGATTTAAATACTAGTCTATAAATATCAGACAAATATTCAAATATTATGTTTTCAAAGGCTGTGGTTGTGATCAATACGAGAGCGAAGAGAACCGAATATTATTATCATAAATAGCAAATCCTGTGCCTCTAATAAATTGAATTATTTCGTGAAAGTAAAGCATTTTTTTGTTGGAAATGATTCGCAAAACTTTTATTAACGAATATTTGAAGTATTTTATTATTTTATGTTTTTTTTCGTTTAATGTCTTCAATGGAATAATTTCTGGTATTTTTCAGTAGTTTTGTAATATTTTATTTGGTTTTGAAAGAGAAAAAAATCGATAATGTTTTGTCTGTCAATCAGAAGGACTTCCCTGTAATGGTTACATCTATCTGAAGGACGACATGAACTGCAGTTGGTTCTACAGGTGTGACATAACGGGCCGATCGCAGCACTTGGAGTGTTATCCGGGCCTCTTCTACAACGATCTTATCAATGACTGCGACCTTCCATACAATGTTCCCGAATGTGCAGAATATCCGTTCTTTTGCCAATACTTTGCGATGTGTTGGCCCCCAGTCGTCGATAAATCTATTAATAACTCTTCTGTTGCGCTCAACGGCACAGATATTCAATGATTTTTTGAATATTTCCCTCAAATCCCATTCCATACATATTTTACACATAATTTTGAAACAAATCATAAATATTTAAATCAAAGTTATCTTCAATTAATTATAAATAGCTATATATCTGTCAAACATTTTTCTTAAAATTTCCCATTTTTCCATTAAACTATCATTAATGCCTGGAGCATTTTCCATTTTATCAATTCGTTATGCATTTTATGGAATATTTCTCTCAATCCATGAGATTATCAAAAAAGAAGAATTATTTGTTGAATAATAAATCAAATGTATATTTACTCTTCGATTTGTTATACTTTGACACAATTTTTCAAGAACATGAGCAAGGTGACTCAATCAATATTAAAGTTTTGTTATAGAGAAATGAGCAATTCATGAGAAGTGAGCCTTTCATTTGAATATTATTCTTGCAACTAAGTAATTTCAAAATAATTTCAAAATTTTGAAAAACTGTAAAATACATTGTAATTAAAGTTAATAAAGTGTTTAAAAATATGGTTATAAAGATCTGTAAATATTTTCTTTCAGTTATTTAGTCTAAATATTAAACATGGCTATTTTTAAAATTAGAATAGAAAAATTTGGCATGTAAATTCAATTCGCTTGGGCCTTCAAGAGAGTTAAACATTGAGTACACTCTGGATACGCATAGCCCATGGACATTTTTAACAAAATCAATTTGGCTGAAGTTCTGAATTTTTTACTGATTTGAAAAAATTTTATTTTTATTTTTCAGAATAAATTCAAGAGAAGGTCTGCTAACCATTTGTCAAATCAAAGCGTTTCTCAAATATATTTTGAGAGAAAATAAGTTTTGATTACAAATCTTTTGCTATGATTTCAAATAAAGCAAAGTTTTGTTTGAATTTATTGACGAAAATAATGTTCTGACAAATGGTCTGAATTTTTTTTGTGTGTTTTTGAGGAAAATTGTGTGAATTTCTTGAATTATCTGAACTTGAAATCAAATTCTGTGCTAAACTTTAAGAGTAGAAAGTCTTAAGAAAAAGATTTATTGATAAGCAATCAAATGCATAGCAACCGAGCGGTGGTCTGAGCGAAAAAATTCTTGCTATCCTTGAGATAATTTAATGAATAATTAAAACATTTTACTTAAGCCAAGAGTCTTTTTAAAACGTGGAAGTTATCCCTTACTCTGTATTCTTCGCCCTTACCTTGAATTGAATTTTTGTGTCTTTTTCTATGTTTTTAATTTTCCCCCAAAAAAATCAAGTCTTTTATAAAGCAATAAAATATATGTTTGAGAGAAACTGTTTGCCTGTCTCTCCATTAGATAAATGTTTTATTGAGTTTTTTTTATTTGAATTTTGATTTTTTCATTTGGTTGCGTCTGAAGGGAAGGAATTAACTTTATTTATAACTGGAATCCAGTATTGGATTAACTTTTGGTTTAAATTCTACAAAATTGATGAACATTTTGGCGATTAGTGATTGTGATCTATTGGACACAAGTTATTCAATTTTGTCGGAATTTTCTTCAGCGCCGATGAGTTTGTGTTAAAATATTTGGATTTATTTCACACATTTGCTGCTCAACAGAGTATCGATTAAATAAAGTATTTGAAAATAAATAAATTCAACTCAATTTGCAAATCGATTCGTAAGTTTTCAAATTAATTACTGCTTTTAAACATTAAAAAAAATATCAGGAATATTCTTAACTTGCCAAGTTTTATCAAATAACTTTGCTAATTATTCTTAGGCTTGGGATTTAAGTAATTTATTCTATTAAAATAAATTTCTTATTCAGAAACTTAATTAAAAAGAAACTTAATTAGAGTGAGACCTCATTTTCCAGAACCTAATTGTTTTCAAATTATATTTTTAAAAAAACCTTTTTATAAATCCTTCGAAACATTTATTATATGTTTTAATAAGATTTCAGTCGTCGGACACCACTATTGGAAATGTATTGAGACCTCTATTGTTCATTCAGTGGAACTTTGACTTGATTTGTGATCTTGTTAAAATAACTATCAAAGTCCTACTGAATAGATAATAGCTCGGTTATTTATCTACCAAGAAAATTCAATTAAATGTAAGTATACTTAAAATGTTTGAACAGTTAGGAATCATGATAAGTTCTTTAATGTCAAATGAGCATGTTAAATTTACCCAATTATTAAGTGAATTTCTGAAGACTTAATTTCTTTCGCTTATCTTTTACTCTAATAAGAAAATATTAAAATCATTAAAATTAATTCAAATATGAATTATTACAAAAATTAACTAGATTAGAAAAAGAAAAGAAACACATTTATACATTAATGATTAGGACATTTAGTAACCCAATTCATTGCGTAACAATATGTTATTCTTGATAAGAGTTTTTGAAATTTAATAAAAACTGTACCTGTTGTATGTTTGAATACCCAATCAGTTTAGCAAACAATGAATTATTCTTATAATAAATTGATTGTCAAAATGGCATGGTACATTTTTTAGTATATACTCAAATAAAATTTTATGTAATTTTCAAACTTTTGTTTCCTAACATTCTGTTGAAATAATAATGAACTCTAAAAATGATTTCACTTCAAAATTCATATAAAAATTAAATTTAAATTAAATATAAATGTAATCCAACTTTTCCTGACTCCCAATGATTGCATAACATCCTTCTCATATTGATTTGACTCAGTATTGAATATAATTACAATTTCACACAAAACCAGTGATTTTACGTCTATTTCAATGAATATAATAAATGAATAGTTATATAAAAATCAGGAATCGTTTCGAGAATATGTGAAATACCAGAAATTAACGATAATTTTGAACAATAATCTGGAGATTGAAAATCAATATTAATTTGAGGAAAATAAATAATTTAAAAATTATTTCTATTCAGGAAATTGTATTTAAGAGGAAGCGTTTTATTTGATGTAATTTTCAGCAAGATTCATTCAGTTGAAAACCATTTTCTGGTAGAGCTAGATAATTTTTTCAATTATAATTAATGGATCCAAAGCTTAAAACTGTGTGTTTCTCAGAGTTTGTGGGCAACAGATGTTCTGATTTTAAGACAAAAGTCAAAACCGTTGACAAAAGAAAACGAAAATTATATTTAATTTGCATTTTATCAGTTTTCGCGGTTTTAGGTCTCGTTTTAGTAATTTATTTGTGTTTTCCTTCAATTAATAAAAGTAATCAAAAGTCAAATAATGAGTCTTTCGATGATTTCAATAACGAATGCCTTAAATCTCATAACGATTACCGCAGTATTCATGGCGTCCAACCATTAACATTAGATTCAGAGGTAAGTCCAACAAGACTTTGGTTTTGTTATTCAATTGACTCTCGATCTAAAAGTTGGTAAAAGTGGCCGAAAAGAGGGCACAGGAACTGATTTTGACAGATATCTTCGATCACCCAAATTATAAGTTCAGTTATGGGGAAAACCTTCACTACATTATGCCATACGTGAAAAAGTATTCCTGTGCTAAAGTAGTTAAGCCCTGGTATGAAGAGATCAAAGACTATGACTTCACTGATTGGAGGAAATCCAAGGGAAAGATCGGACACTTCACTCAAGTGGTCTGGAAGTCGACTCAGAGAGTGGGTTGCGCTCAGACTTATAGCGAGAAGAGTAAACGGCTTTATACTGTTTGTAATTACAGTCCGCCGGGTAATTGGATTAATAGGTACGAGCAAAATGTCATACAACCTGTCATTTGAATATTTTAATTAATAACTTCAAAGTCATTGAAAAAATATGAAAACTTTTATTTTTTATTAATTTATTCATTAATTATCAAAAAATAAATAAATGATTCTATAGTTTTAACATGCTAATTAAGAGTTCATAACGATTAATTATTATTTGAGCATGCTTCTATTTTCAACCTTCAACTTTATTTGACGGTTCGGTATTATAAGAAAATCACAAATTAAGTCGATTTCATCGCTCTCTCTGATTGACAGTTTATAGTTCCTTATGATTGAGAGGACAGCCATTTGGATGTGTAACTGAGCGAAGTGTTTGCCGACACACATACGGTTACCGAAACCGAACGGAAGGACAGCGAACGGAGGTATGCGCTGCCTATCGCTACCCAACCATCGCTCGGGAATGTATTGTTTTGGATTAGAAAAGTACTGCTCCGACAGACAGGTTGTCATTAAATTGGCAAAAATTAGTGTCCCTTCAGAGAAATTAATCCAATATTTTGTCAAAATTTCAGAAAATAATGTCAAAAAACTATTGTTTTGTTGTCAAACCTTTTGGGACATAATATCCGGAGAGATTGACATCCGTTGGAAGTGCTCTTATGATACCCGGTATGGTTGACGTCAGTCTAAAACTTTCTTTAATGCAGGCCTTGAGGAAAGGCATTCGCGACAACCTCTCAATCGTTATCTCATTGTTTGTGTCCATCACTTCATTGATCTCTTCGTAGAGTTTTTGTTGGATTTTTGGATTTCTCGCCAAATGATAGCAAACAAAGTTCAGTGCATTGGAAACAGTGAACAGCCCTCCGATAATAAAGTCCATTAAAGTGACTTTTATCTCATTAGGTGAAAGGCTATTCAATTGAAGCAATTCATTCATTAGGCTCTTGGATGTCGGCTCCTTTGAATTGATCGCTGAGTCAACATATTTTGATAGAGTATTGTATATACAGTTTTCCGCACTTTCTAACTGTCGATAGGGTTTTGTTTTAATATATTTCCACAGTTTTGAACTGTAAAACAGTTTTTGGTAGGACTCGAATAGGCTCTTCGTTGCCTCGATTAGCACTGATCCGTCACATTTCACTTCAGATGTCGTGTCTGTGGAAAGACATCCGAGTCTTGTGTTGAGACACCAGGAGCTGATAGATTCAAACGCAAAATTATAAGACAATTGGCGGAAGTCTTCGACGACATAACACTTTCTATTTTTATCAAAAGTCAACTGTTTTTCAATAAATTCAATGAAATCTTTACAAATGATATCCAAATTTGGGACATAGTGTTGGAGTAAATCCATTTTGAGTAGAGCTGGTGCTAACAGTTGTCGAGTTTTATACCTTTTAGACAAATTGTGAATTAAATAAATGTTTGAGACATTTGTTTATCTGTTGTTTACCATTCAATGCCATTCATATTCACAATTCCTATGGAATGGTATTTATCTTTGTTTTTGTTTCTGTAATGAATCACAAAATCATTGGTCGGTCGGAGCGGACACTTTCCCTGAGATCTGAACACTATTTCGATGTCTTTTGGATCACTTATATAAACAATCGGTTGGTTTCGTTGGTATTCCTCTTTGAAAATGGGTCCGTATTTTTGAAACTTCTCGAACAGCACTTCATGTATGAGCCGTATATCATATTTGCCGATATGTTTATAGTACTGCCAACCCGTGCCTATCATTGGTAGTGAAGGTTTGGGTCCGGGCAAGTCTTTGATAGTTCGGACGGCACTTCCGCTCTTTTCTGACTTATTTATGTATTTAAAGACTGAGTTTTTCAATGAAACTATCGTTTGATTGAATAACAGTTTAGTATTTTCACTGAAAGCTAGTCTAAAGTTTGGCATAATTTCGCTTTTCATTCAAATCTGAAATAATTTTTTTTGGTAAAAAAATTAATCAGAAAAATGATAAGAATTTTCAATTTTTATTTTAATTTTATTCTAAAACAACTTTTTCTTAAAACACTTTAAAAATATAAAACATTTGAAACCACTCAGGAATTCAGTTGAGCTTTGGTTGAAATAAATAAAAGGTTTACTCAAAAGAGAATACCTGTTAATACATTGAATACCGGGTTCTCTACATTTACACAGAATTTATTGATTGAATCGTTTGAGGACTGGATTTCATGAAAAGCACTTTTGTTTCAATTGATTCACTTTTTTCTTTCATAAAACTGAAAGTCGTTTTCTTTTATGAGACATAAACCGAAAGAAATTCTTTGAATGGTTTATAAAAAATAAATAAATAATTCAGTAATTTAGGAGATGTTAGCGAAATAATGGTCTATAAAAGTGTGTTCGACTACATGAACAACAATTTGCTTGATGACTATCTATTCTTGTTCATTTTGGAATGTTCTAGAACAATTAAATAAGGAATTCTCGGAAATTAATAGTGAAATTCAAACTAATGATATCTATTTCATTTTTTTTATTTCATTGAATATTTAATTGATTTACACATTTGTAAGCAATTTTTGTTTAACTCGAACTTAAGTTTAATATCTTTTGTGTTTGATCTTTAATTTCTACTCTATTATAATGATTGAAAAATTTGCTGACATTATGTAATTCCTAAACTAATCCAACAAAATAATGAATCAAACAATAAATGAAATATTCTCTCTTCAGAATCCGAGTCATTCAATTGAATAAGTTTTATGTCAAAATTGTTTGTTAAGTGAACTCTCCAAGGTATAATTTTCCAATAGAATTAAATATGGAACAAAACTCACCGATTCTGTAGGTTTTGAATTTCAAGTTCAATTTCAATTCGTACTGAATTTCAATGATAACTCTTTGGTGGTTGCCATGGTGATAGCACTTCCAGATTCAAATGGTATATTGTGTTGAGTCGTTATGAGTTGGTATGCACTCAGAAAATACCAGGAAGTGAAGTGAACTCAAATACTTTCCTAATGCTCTTGTCTTCACTGACACTGAAAAATATATAAACGCTTTTCCTTTGATTGCGAAAGTAGTAGAGTCTTCACTAATAAATTTGATTCTGAAACTGAGCTTGCTCATTCCAACTTGAAAATTTCTCGTCAGATCAATATTAAAGAGAAGAAAAGATAAAGATAAATTGAATTTCAATGTTTGTTAAATTACTTGAAATAAATGAAAAATTTCATTAAATTTATATTAGAATTGCTTTCAAAAGGTATTCCTTTTGGAGTAAAACAGAATTTATATAAAAGAGAGAATATATTCATCGATTGTTGCGCTGCTCTGTTGTTCGCATGCGTTTCCCTATTGAGCACAGCATACAATTGATCAGATGTCTAACCAGACTCACGGGCTTCAAAGGGGGAGCGGGTGTCTGATTTTGATGATTACATGATTGCAACACAAAAATGATTTATCTTGATTCTTTATATAATCTCTTATTAAAATAGAATCAAATCCTCTTAAAGTCAGATAAATCTTGTTTTCAATTTCCAGAAACGTTTTGATCTTCCGATTGAAAGAAATATTTATTTTGGAAAATAACGGAAATTAATTGAATTTCATAAGAATTTTATCGATTATTATTCATTTGATTCATCAGAAATCTCGGCCCAATTAATCATAATTTATATAAATATCACATAATTTGAGTATTCTTTCATAAGTTAAGGTCATTTTGGTAATCAATGACTTAATTGCAATTCATCTTTGAGTTGCTAGGTAAAATTTAATCGAGAGTGGGATTTTTTTTATAATTTAAATTGAATTCGTTATAAATAACTCATTTTCTTCAGAATAAAAGGTATTCCTCTTTTGTTGTATTCAGCGATCAATAGTCATTGGATTCCTAAAAGTAAAGTCAAAAGTAGAGTCAAAAGTAAAGATATTTTTATATTACTTTTACTTCACTTTATATTTCCTGAATAAACATAACAATCATTAAAAGGAAAATCGATATTTCGAATGATTAAGACCTCACTCATTATTTTTCTTTAATTATCATTATACTTTAATTATGAGAATAATATTCGAAAATTTCCAAACTTAAACAACAAGATTAAATATCGATTTATTGTGAGACAATGAAAATCAACGCGAATAGACCCTTGTTCAATTAATATGCGTTTTCCCAGATGTGATATTAAACTGAGGATCAACTTATGATCAAATTTTGAGATATTAATTATATTTTTTGATAAAAATAGAAAAATCTAAACAATATTTTCAGATAAAATTCGTTTTGAAGGCAGAGATGGGAAATATTTATGACTTTACAGACGAATGAGAATTAATTGAAAAATATTGTAATGAATGTGTGATAAGAGTTTTACTCATTAATAATTAGAGCACAATATCTGTTTCAAGTATAGTCTCTATTGATTATTGACATTAATGAGTGATTTTCAATGAAATACAGAATAGAATTCATTTCAAACAATAATTTCCTATTTATTCGACGGCTTTAGTGGGAAATGACTTATTGTTATACAGTTTTGTTGAGGGGTTTGGACTCGTAGTTATGGTTAAAGTGACTCCCGTTAAGACTAACCCATTAAAAGAGATTGACCAGAGTGAGTTAAATAGAAAGCTGAGACATGCCTGTCCTCGAATCAAACGTTGGAACTCTAGGATTAATGTCGACGCCGATGGAGACGTCCATCGAATCAGAGAACAGGCCATCAATCGGTCGCCGGTCTATGTGGCCGTCCAGAGGGGCAGCAGAAACATACAAATCAGGACTAAGACTAAACCCAAGTGGTGGCGAAAATGGATTCAAGAGGGAAAGAAATATGGATTTGATGTCTGTCCCCTCAAAATATCTTTTAGTGTTTCAAATAAATAAGATTTTGGTTTTTGTATTCAAACCGTAGGAATCGTTTGCGACTCCGATTCACATCCCGTCGGACGCCTACAGATATAAAAGACAGGTCTCGTTCTCTCAGCCAAAGAAATCTCCGCAAACGTCTCCCCGAAGATCACTACCGGTGTCTCCGGTCAAGACTGGAATTCATTCGCCAATCAAAGTGTCTGTCCTTAAGAATGAACAATACGTTCGTTCACCAAAAAAGGAACATGCTCAAAGAGGTGTACCACTTCTCACTTTAACACCTGTGCCATTGAATCAAGTGCTGAAGAAAAAAGCTCGAATGGTGGGCCAATTGACGACCACTTTTGGCAAAAAGGGCCGTTGGGTTGAACAGGACGCCAGTTTGTTGACTGTTCCCGGAAAGCAAGTCCTCGTCTGTCAGTCATTTGTTTTTAAAATTCAAACAATAAATTAATTTTGACTTAAATTTGATTTAACTCTTCAGACGACACGGCGTCTGAAACTGAGACAGATATGGAGGACGAGAGGAGGACGAAGAAAGGGGGAGAGATTCTCACCAATCTTTTATCTCCTCGTGAGTTGACTTTGAAATTAGACAATTGACTTTGACTTTGACTTTGATTATGTATTTGTTTGATAGCCGGGTCAGCAAAGGGCAGCCCCACGGAGACCATCAAACGACTGGCTTCTGCCAAACGCCGAGAGACGAGTCCTCTTTCACCTAAAAAGACGTCAAAACTTGAGGGGAGAGCCAACGAAGACCTCTCAGAGTCAGACCTTTCGGACTCTCATCGTATGAGACATTTAACTCGATTTTAATTTATTAAAAATGATTATAAATTAACCATGGTCATTATGATTATAGTGTCTGATGTCGACACCGCGAGGATTAAAAGAAAGATCAGAGCGGCGGGGGTCACATCACTTGCATTTGGGGGCCCCCATCGTAGACATCACGAAGACATTCTTGAAGAGAGTGAAGGTTTGTCTCATTTTTATTGTTTTTTTCTCGTTTTTAATAAAATTTGTTAAAAAAAGAGGAAAGACATCCCCGAGAAAGAAGTGCGAGAGATAAAAGTGCAACCATTAGGAAAATGAGAGCCACTGGAACAGTGAAGGCCGCCCTTTCTCCACATAAAGGAGAAGAGAGTCCTAAAAGTAAGGATTGATTTTCATTTAAAGACTTTTTTTCTAAATTTGTTCAAATGTTTAACCAAAAGGAGAGAAACAAACCCCGAAACAAATCAAAAGAAAAATAAGAGTCATCGGAAAGACTTCGGTTGCTTTATCACCTAGGAAGAAAAAGGAACCCGTCATAGATGAGTTTGGTAATGTTATTGAAGAAGGGGAAGAAGAGGAAGAAGTGTCAACTGAGAAAGGTTCCTTTTCCACTAAATTTGTTCGACTCATAATTTTGAGCCAATGTTTATCCTGTGTTCAGGTCGGACAGGGATTGGAAGTATTTTTAGGAAAATCAAAACAATCGCTCGACTCTCATCTGTTCAAAAAGGACCCGATGCTGAGGGTCAGTCACATTTTTAAAAATAACCTCGATATTCTCTTAACAAAAAGTCAACACTTTTTTTTATATTGAATGCAGAGCCGACTGGAGTCGGTATCGGCTCTCTTATGATGAGAATGAGATTTTTGATAAGACTATCGCCGAGAAGGAAACGCGTCTCCACTACAGAGGGTATGGACTCTCATATTATTTTTGATTTAAAATTAAATTAGACTTTGAAATGAGCTTTGAAATGATTTTATTTTTTTTATAAAAAATTTAATTAATTAGAAGAATATGAAGAAGAGGAGGAAGATGAAGAAGGTTTGCTAATGAACCTTGATAATGATTAAATTGCTAATCACTTTAATAAAATTTTCTAATTTAAAGGAAACATTACAAAAGTCATCAAAAAGAGGGCGAAACCAAAATCAGTGAAATCAGTAAAAGGCGACGAAACCGAAGCTGAAGCTGAACCTGAAGAGGAAGATGAAGAAGTTGTGCCAAAAGAGAGTGTTATTAGGAAAATCTGCGGAGTTGTTTGTCCCTGTATTTGCAGGAAGAAAGAACCGGAGCTCATGGAATACCAGTCCGGATCACAAGTTGATGCCTTTTAATTGACAAAACAGTTTTCAATTTACAATATTCTGAGTACTTTATCATCATTTAAAAACAATAAAAAACTAAACATAAGTTCTTAAGCTTCGGTTCCGCCATATGTTCGGTACAGTTGTGGATAAAGTGGTGTTTTGTTTGGATTGAGTGAATAAATTGAATTTCCTCGGAGTCTATACCCTGAATGTCTGTTGAGTTCTTCCAAAAGGAATTGTTTTTTGAGTTTTTTGTTTTCATCGCATTTCTTACAAATACAGGAAATAATTCCCAATAGGATTCCAATCAGTAATAAACTCATCACTATTTTGAAGCCAAACCAAAATCCGGAGTCAAACAAATCGAAGTAATTGTTTCTTCGGCTGTGCTTACAGTTGTCCGGTTCGTCCCATCCGTTGCCACAGTTATCAATGCCGTCGCAGAAGAACTTCCTCTGAATGCAGATATTGTTCCCGCAGTCAAACAAATATCTTTGTTCGCAATTCTGATCATTATTTTTGTTACTGTTTTTGACGTTTGAGTCTTCGAACCAAAATAAAGTGATTATTATCTCAAAGTTTTTGTCCTCTCTTTGATGATTGTAGTCGTCAGCAGTGGTCTGAAATTTAATGACTACTTCATCTGATTGGTTAGATTTTGTAATATAGAACTCTTTCCACTCATTGTTGTTATCAATCAATCTTTCGTCGAACCAGAGGTTAGTCTTCTTGTCATCGAATTTGAAGCTCAAATAGTCTTTGAATTTCTGAAAATGCCTTAAATTTATAGATTTTATGTTAACATTGAGTCCAGTGTTTTGACGGCCAGTGTTGACAATACGGAGCTGACAGTCCAGGTCTGACTTGTATTGGCCACGACTGGCCCGGAGTATAATCGACGGCTGGTCTTCATTGATGTAAATCTTTTTATTGATCGACGCGTAATGGCAATAGTCCTGAGCGTAATATATCGGAGCTCTTCCTTCGGCCTCTAAAACATTGAACGATGATATCAATAGTGAAAACCAAATGAAATTTTTTGTAAACATATTATTGTCTGAAAAAACTGTGTAAACAAATATCAGGTTTTTTCAAATTTGATGTTTGAAAACCAAAAGTCATTCAAAAATAAATTCATTTAATAAACAATAGACTAATACTTAAAGACTTTTAACTTTAGTACACATTAGGAAACAATTGACTAAAACTATTAATTTTATTATTAATTTTATTTTTAATCATTTGATTGAAACGTGAAATCAATTAATAGTTTCTCGAAGTTATCAAACGATAAGATAAAAGTTTGGAAGAATTGATTCGCTGTTAAACTTTGGTCGCAGTCTATACTCGAGAGGCGAATACACACAGAGTTTAGTATCAAATGTTTTGTAATACAAATCAATAGATTAGATAATAATTTTGAATTCAAATCAAATGATTTTTACACAATTCTCATATTTATTGAATGAAAGGACCTTGGCACTCGCAAACAGAACATTTATTATGCTAATTAACTATGCTTCAATGAGATTCATTTACATTTATTTCAATTAATAATTGAGCTTGATTCATTTTATTTTCATTAAATGTTATTTTGAATCAAAAATATTTTGAATACCAATCACTGATTCATCACTAAATCATATGATTCATGAGTAATCAAGATCATTGGAATTCGATCTCTTGTTTTGTTTGGCATTTATTGTCATTTAATAGTTAATGTCTGATAATGAGCTTGATCAATTTATTTAATAAATAACAAACATTCAAAGTTTTTATTGATTTACCAAAAATTAAGTAAATAATTAGTCATAAGTAAATTGATTTTGAAATGACTTCAAAAATAAAAATCACCCATAATTTGAAAACTTTGGAATTTTTCAAGTATTTAGACTTTTTCTAAAAAGATTTAAAGACTTTTTATCTCAAAAAACTTTTTCTCTGATATCAATGACATTATCGACAATAAGTCGGCATATGTTGGAAAACTTTTAGAGAGACTTTGAGAGCACAGGTAGGCAATCGTTCTCTCCTTTTAATATAAACTGTAATTTTTTAAAAGATGAACAAAATAAGTAAAATAAAAGTGAGCTTGCTCTTTGTTTTGCTTGAGTTTTTCAGTCAAATAAAATGCGAGACTCAAGAGTTTGCGCCAATAGTGACGATCAAAAACGGAAAGGTGAGGGGTATTGTCAAAGACCTGGAGGATGGCACTCAACTCTATCTATACGATGGCATACCATATGGTAGTTGTCATAAGTTTTCTTTAATTAAATTTCAATTAAAATAACACTACTTTTCAGCCGAACCGCCGATAAATGATTTACGTTTCCGAAAACCGGTCCCGAAGTCCAATTGGACGGATGTTTACAACGCAACCAAATTCCGTAACTCTTGTATACAACCGGATAAACTCGAACCCGATAACAATATACCCGAGGAGTCGACCCACAGCGAGGACTGTCTGTTTCTGAGTGTATGGCAACCAAAAAGTCTGCCACCAAATAGCAAAAAGAGATCAGTTATGCTCTGGTTATACGGCGGGGGCTTCGAAACGGGTACCATATTTTCGTTGGCCAGTGATGTCAGATATTTGGCTGTTTTGGGAGATGTAGTGGTAGTGGCCGTTAACTACCGACTCGGGCCCTGGGGTTTCCTCTACGCCGGTACTGACGACGCCACCGGAAATATGGGTCTTTACGACCAACAGTTGGGTATGAAATGGATTAAAGAAAACATCGAACAGTTTGGAGGGGATCCCAATTCTGTCACTATTTTCGGAGAGTCTGCCGGCGGTATGTCTGTCGGGGCCCACCTCTTGTCGCCATTGGCAGCCGGTCTATTCAAGAGGGCAATCATGCAATCGGGTGCTCCCAACTCATACTTAGGCACCGAATCAAAGGAGAAATCGATGTCAAAGACCAAGTATTTGGCGGAACACCTCAACTGCAGCACTGAGTCCGGCGCTGCGATCGTTAAATGTCTTAAATCTAAGACTTCTGACGAAATACTTCACATTTCGAAGACCGCGCGCGGAAACGGACAGAGCTTTGAACCAATTTATGGCGAAGACCTGATGCCTATCGAACCACTGGAGGCGTTAAAAAAGGGAAAATTTCTTCAGAATATTGATCTGCTGTTTGGGACAGTGAGCGATGAGGGCGCCCTCTTTGTAGAGAGTCTATTCCCAGCGCTCAGTCCTGAAGACAAGAACCCGACAATCACTGTATCGAAAGCCAAACAATACATTCAATTAATGTTTTTGATATTCAAAGAGAAATACGGGTCATCTGTCGCAGACTTTTACGTCAATGGACTCAAAGACTCACAAAAAGACTTATTAAGGAAAGCCGTTGGCTATGGCTTTGGTGACTATCATATCGCGTGTCCGACAGTCCTATTTGGCCGACTGTACGCCCTCTACAACAAAGCCAACCGAGCGTTTGCCTATCGACTGACACACCCACCGGCTATACCTGTGTTTCCCTTATGTCACGGATGGATGGGTGTCTGTCACGGCGATGATGTCCTCATCCTATTTGGGTTTCCCATCAAATTGAGAGGAATTACTTTCACTGAAGACGACTATCGTTTGAGTGTTGATATGATTAAGACGTGGTCTACGTTCGCCAAAACCGGGTGAATACCTCCTCTTTTTAAATGTTTGAGTTTTAATTGAGTTTTCTAATACCCGTCCCTTTGTAGAGTACCTCCGAGTTTGGGTACCGCCAAATGGGAGGAAGCGATAGACAGGAGTTCTTTGACGCCATACGTCCGGTACATGAACTTAGACCCAAAGAACTACTCAATGGTTGACAACTATTATAAGGAGTCGTGTGAAGGGTTTTGGGTCCAAAAGTTTGGTATAAATAAATAATTCGTCAGTTTTTCAATTGAATTAAAATATCGTAAAATTTATTTCAATCAAACATTTATTCAAATGATTGGAAATCTTTTCCGTCATTTTAGAAACCGAAGGGTAGTTTTCCGGGAAGTTTCAGAGATTTTGGAACTGACGGTAGACCTGAGGGTAGTTTTGGAACGCTCGGCAGGTTTGAGGCTATCGACCCACCGATGTTGGTTATTGAAGACACAGACCCACCTGGTTGTTCTACCTTCTCATCAAAAGCATTTGAGCTAGGAGGATCGGGAACATTGCCCTCAATAAGGATAGTTGTCGACGGCTCTTCCGTGCCTTCAGTGACCGGGGCAACGGTCGGTGCGGGTGTGGCTTCAGTACTACCTTCAGCTCCCCCGAGATCACCAGCGTCGAGTCCACTATAGTTAGAGATGTCTTTGGCCTCCCCCTTGTCTTTATCTTCTTCTTTATCATTATCTTTATCGTTGCCTTTTGCAGCCAGGTTCTTCTTTTTAGCTTCCTCCAATTTCTGTTTCTTTTCTGCCCTCTCCTGTTCGAGAGCAACCGCTTTCCTCTCCTTATCGGAGACCTCAAAGCTCTTGGAAATACCGTCGGTTATACTACTGAGTCCGGACCTCATCGAAGAATTCATGTTATTTACGTTTTCGTTGATTTGTTTCTTGATTTCATTGATTCTCTTGTGATTAATAAAAAGGAATCCTTTGTCGATCTTAATGGAGCAGTAGTCAGGGTTGCCCTCCTGGTCCACAATACAAGTGTTTTTACATAACTCGTATTCATAGGCTTTCTTGCTATTCTTGTCGCAGAAGTAGAGGTCGTGTCGATTACAAGCTTTACTTCCGCACCAATTCAATCGAATACCACATTTGACGCCTTCCCCGTCACAGCACTCACAGTGATTGCCAACCGACTCAACGCTATTATCGTTTCCTTCCCCCTCTTTATCCGCTTTCGTTGAATCAAATCGAGTGATCAAAACAAAGACAAGAAACAAATGAATTATTAGATTCCTATTCATTATTGAATTTATTTAATCGATAATTGATTTAAGATGTCATCCAATTTGATGCCCATATGCTGAGCGATTTCATTGACAACTGTTTGAAAAGGTGTTGTCATTTGAATACAACTCTTTCCTCAATTTTGATTTATTACTCATTAGTGTTAATGAGTTATGAAATGATTTTTAATTAACTTTTGTATTACTTACAAAAATAGTGAACTTGTTAATTTCTACTCCTCTTCAATAAGTTTGGCACAGGTCACTTTGTTAACCAGATATTTAGAGCACAAACCGCAGCGATTTTTGAATATATCGACCTCATCCACAGTCCATAGAAATATTCCGTAAACACCATTTCTTCGGTAATTATGAGCTTTGGTTCAAAATTCTCAGTTAATATCTGGTCATCGAATGGGGTTTCTTACCAAAGCGACGGAAGACATTCTTCTCCTGTTTTCTCTTCTCTTCGACCACTTCAGAGATAGATCTGGCGATTCGTTTGCGAGGTTTGCCTGAAGTACTCTTTGGCTTTGGCTTTGGGTTAGACTTACTTAACCTCAGGTTTTCATTTGTATCGCCATTTGTTTCGATCACTTTCCCCGTTATGGCTGACAAGAGCTCCGAGTTTTCAAACGCCAATAAACTATTATCATTTGAACCATTTGTACCCTTAGCACTTTTTATCTCTTCGCTTTGGGAGGACTCCGGAGCGACTCGTCTTTTACGAACCATTTTTTAACATTTAAATTAAAAATACATTGAAGAAACAACTTGATAAATATTTAGTTTAATCAACAAGCATATTGAATTTTTTCGCATATTCACTTGCTTCTTTTTTGAATTAATTAACCAGATTTCATACATCTATTGATTCAAATTTTTATGTCAAACATTTCTATGGTTTTCACACAAAAAATAAAAGAAATACTGATTTTAATCTCAACTCTCGTATCAATTGTTGGATAAAACTATTGAATAGTGAAAAGCGAATCATTATATTCATAATTGACTTGATTTTCGGTCTCAACCCATAACTACACTGGAATTCATTTGAATTAATAATTATAATCTCATATTTTTGTGCTGTCCTTTACTTTACATATTGTTATAACCGAAGCGTGAAATTAATGACAGACAAGACTCAGAATTTCAATACATTGGCTCCCAATGGATAGCAAAGGAGAGCACAGGTAATCACGTAATTGTGATCAGAGACTAAAAAATTTTTACGCAATTCTATAAATAATGAAATAATAAATCATTTTTATAGAAAATCTATACTAAAAACCACTCAAAAAGGCATAGACTCTATTCAACAGAATTATCGATTGAAAGACAAACAAAATAACATTTTTAAAATGTTTTTTAATAAATTTAGAAAATGAACATGGTAATATCAACATAAATTAATGAATTAAATTCAATTATATAAAAGTTTAAGATTTTGAACAAATATTTACAAAATATTATATTCAATGAGAAACGCGAATACGATATAAACAAAATATATAGAAATTAAATAAATTCCGTGAAATCTCTTTGACTTAAATCGAGTGCAGATGAAGATCCCAAGCGATGAGACGAGACCTATACTTATTGTTGTGTACAATAGGGTTACCATTCGATTGTATATCAACTGTTAAAATAGAATTTTTTAGATTAAGTTTATATTTAATTATTGTATAATTACTTCGACCCCGTCTTCCGGTTCGTCCACTAATAGGATAGTATACGGAAGACCCAAACCCATCAATAAGTCTATTGGATCAAAATTTCAGTCAAATATTCAATAAAATCAGTAATGATTTAATTACTGAGTAGTGGTCCACCAAAACAGGCAGATATTCCTATACCAGGGTATCCGTGACGAGCCATTGATAGGTCTGATATCAAGTCTGTTACCGAGAAATACACTTAAGTATAGAAATTATAAATGATTTGTATCTGACCTCCAAGACTGTTACCCCAGGCAAGAATTGTTAGACCAAGAATAGTGTCGCTAAGACTGAACATAATTCCGAGTGTTTCCAAAATATTGATCACTTCGTTGGCGATGGCGTTAATGAAGAGAACGGAAACACCGAAACCGATAAACGCAAACACATTGTTATAAATGGGCGGCTCTTCTGCTTTTGACGTAAAATAGATTAACATCGAAAGGATTACACTTATAGTGAGTGTCAGACACCAGACCGGAAAGTGTTCACCGATTCTATCGTCACTAACTGAAAGGTAAGGTTTGTTTAATATATCATTCAATTGTTTATTGAGTTTTGTGTTTGTCTCACATCCGAGGAAGAAGAGGGCGACTTGTGGTGCGAAGATGACATTGAGACAGGTCAATAGCCTACACCAATTGTTTTTAGGACTCTCTAAATCGACTACAGGTATGCAAAGTGTCATAAAAAAGTATGGAATGGCTTTAATGCATTCCATAATCTTTTTGTACCAAGGATATTCTGGCCATTCTAATATATCAACCGGTAATATATGAATAATAAACTCTTTAGACTCAGTCAGAGCTTCTTTTATTGTTGTGGCTGAGAAGATAGAAGCGGTAGATATCGTTGATATTTGTCTGAGGAATGTTATCCTCTTCTTTTTAATTGGTTCCACAACTGGATTGTCATCAATGTAGTGAACATGATCCTTTTCGTAATTTCGCTCGATCACCTTCATCATATTATCATGATGATGATGAGCTAGGTGCTTTGCTATTGAATTTGATCTGCTATGTCTGGGAGTTGTGAAAGTGCCTCTTCTGAAGAATCCTATCAATAATTGGGATAAATGTTTAGAAAAAAAGTAAAACTTTTTATTCAATTTTCAAGAACTCTGTTTCGAGATAAGGCCTGAAATCAATAATTTTTTGTCTCTTTATTCAAAACACTTGATTTCGAGGTTAATTGAAATGCGAATTAAAGATAAAATGTTTTAAGTAGAAAAAATATTTGATCTTAGAAAATGATTTATCAAAAAATAGAGTCTATAATAAAGTGGTAGTAAATCATATCCATTATTACCGAAACTAATTATAAAACAAAACAATTTTTTCGACTAATTTGAGGGCAATTAAAGTGTGTCTAGAATTTCAAACTGAGATTCACTGTATAAACATTTTATTTGTGAAAATGTCAGGTTATCTCTCTCTGCTATTATCTAGCGGTAGGTCCTACACAATCATATGTCCATACTTTAAAACTTAATTGATGGCAGTTTCAAGTGATGCTTGATGATGCTTGGTCATATACTTAGAATTGATGTGATAGCAATTTAATTGTATTTTCATAACTCTTAAGTAAATTGTTATCAATTTTTCGCACAAATAAAGTAGAAATCACTGAAACAAAGTGTGATATCGATAAAAGGTTTTACTCTATAATTCAATTTTGTCTCACTTCCAGTGTTTTAAGTAAATATTAAATATATTTTGTAACTTACGAGTTAGGACTATATCCTGATCCCCCTGAATGCTCTTGGAATGTTGTCTCTTGGTCATTCTGTTTTTGATTCGTTTAAAGGCGATATCGTTTCCAAACGCATCGGGATCAGCACTATTCCCATTTTTGTCAATACTATCGGATATTACACTAACTTCTGTGGAACCGGTAGAAGAGTTGTCAGACTTATTCTGTCCGTCTTTGCCTTTTTGTGACTTCATATAGAAATATCGGCCAACGATTACGACTACGATATAACAGACGTAAACAGCGACTAAGACTTAGGTCAAAGTTAAGGTCACAATTAATTGGAGTGAAAATCATGTGCTTTTTGTTATAACTATTACTCAATTTATTATTTCATTGCATTTATGGTTATCTTCGATAAGATATGAAACAAATAAAAATCAGATATAAAATCAAATACCGATTGCATTCTTCAGATAAATCCTGGCCTTCCATATGATAAACCACACCATAAATGTCGCCCCAATGTAAAAGGCTATGTCTCGCATCAGTGGCCTCTGCATGACCTCGAACTCACCGCTCAGGAGAACACTTCCCACGACTACTGTCGTTACGAATATACCGGCGCCTCGTTTTGGGAAAATGACTGTCAGTTTTTGACTCAATTTTATGAAAATCAATAGAATTACCAAAAAGTGAACCAAAAATGAGTTGAGGTTTCGCTTTGGTTACACCACTTATTGCAGAAAATATATCCGGAGCGCCGTTACCGAAGGCTAAGAAAGTCACCCCCTATTGGGAATATGCGTTCATTTGTGCCCATAAAGAGTCAATTATAAAATATTTACAGCTATATTGTCGGGCAGTCGTAGAGTCTTGGAAATTGTCAATAAGGCTGGACATAGACTAGATTAGAAAAGATACTAAGTTTAAGAGAGGGGTCATTTTGATTTAATATTATATCAATTGCTTACAACTCGTCGGCGACGACACCCATATTCAAGAATAGGAATAATAGGATAGAGAAGAGTACACAAAGGGAAGCCGCTCTATACCGGTCACCCAAATCACAGTAAACCAAATGAGTGAAGTCGTAGAGTATGCCATCGTAGCCACAGTCATCTGTGTACTTGGTGAAATTGCATTGTTCAAATGTATTATTCAACGTATTTACGTGAAGGCACTGTCAAAGCGATAAGTAACCATGATCAATTTACATAATATCATAGTAGTTATCATTCAAAATAAAATATTAATTATGACGGAGTAATAACTGTTGAAATGTTTGAAGAAATACCTTGTTAAATTCCTCTGCATTATCCTTAAGCATCTCTATAATGGAAGACATCGTTCAACAATAGTTGGCTTTTGTTGAGTTCCTCTGTTTTTATAGGATTAGTGGTTATTGTGGTATTGTTTTGATAACTGAAGACTATCTTAAAGATAAAAATCATAAAATAATTTTTTTTTAAAAATAATAAAAAGCTTTGAATTAGTTATCAATAGTTTCCACGCTTTGGAATATTTTTCTCATATTTTATGTCAACTAATAATTACATACAATAAAAGTCATATAAAAAGTTAATTTGAATCTTATGCTGAGCTTTGCTGCTGTTCAACGGCACAAGTAATCAGAGAAATGATATTTTGTCTTCAATCAAATCATATTTAACTACTTTTTAATAAGAATTTGACGTCAGTTAAAATTAAATACAAACCAATTTCAACGTTCAATACTAAAACCAATTATTATTCTGTGTTTCTGGCGAAGAGTTATTTTATAAGTATGTCTTAAATTGATGATAATTGTCTACAAATTATTGATTATCTTTTATCTCTATTTTTACGAAAAACACTTACAAATTAATACTTTTATTGAAATATTTGATTGCAATTCAATTATTAATGTCAAGTTTGAGACGACTATCGATTCAATCGATTAAATATTTTTTAAATTATTATTTTAAAATATTTTTTGGTCAAAACAAAGTGTTATTGAAAAATGAGTGCATTAATGCGAAAACAAAATTAAATACCAATTAAATGTTATTCAGATTATGAAAATCAAATCAAATCTTTTGTTTCAATTTTATCTCAATTATAAGTTTAGCTAATGTTAAGGTCAAATACGTAGGTATTTTAGATAAAAAAGTGATAGTTTTTCAATCCATTAAAAACATTGAACTTTAGGATTACTAAACAAATAATCACCCTGTAATTACCAGTTTGATCAGGATTTAGTTGAATATTCAATGAGTGCACAGAATAACTAAGAATTTTTCACTGATTCGTAACATTTTTCCAACAAATGAATGAAATAATATTTTATTACTTTTTATTGCCTACAAAAAGAGGATCTCATCTGAAAATTTGTGTTAAGATATAAACCTTTCTTCGGATTGAATAGTGATTATCGAGAAATGGATTGACTTCGATAACAATTGCACTGATTATCATAAGTTTAGTAAACAATTGCTGAAAGGATGCGCTGATTATGAAAGGGTTAAAATCCTTTAAAACAATTAATTTGTTTACACAATAATAAGGATTTGAATTGAATTTCCCTGAAATAGATATTCTTATCATCAAAATAGTCGGTTCCTGGAAATTGTTTGTCCAGTAGTTATGAAATATTTGTTTGAAAACATAGTTATTATTTGAATTAAAGTTTTTTCATTAATCTGAAAGATATTCACTTAATTACGCAAAAGGATTGATATTTTTTGAATAGCTATAACTTATAAGATATCCTTTAAATCCTTCAAACGATAATTTGAAATAAGATCAGTTTTAATCCCTAATATCAATTGTTTAACAAATTAATCCTGTTTAATATCAGATCATAATTGTTTCTCAATGAAAGAACAAGATTACTTAATTTATCAGATGTTAAGGTCAGTTAAAATTCGAAACAAATTGTAGGGTCAGAAGTAAGGCAAAGAATTTACATTTATTCCAAGATTGAATTTTGAAATCTCTTTGACATTGAATTTGATGAAAATTTAGAGTGCATTGCAGTCAGACCATGCAATAAGAGGAGTCTCCCGAAACCTCCTGGAATCGAAAACTAGGTCTCTTTTTCGCAATCAATTATCAAGCTTATCTAATGACGTAAGAATGGATATGAATTCAGAATTTTTTTTTTGACAGATTAAATGTAATTATATTTAGTCAGTGATAGAGTCAGTGATAGAGTCAGACAATTTATTTTAATCACTTTTCCCCCAAATATTTATCTTTAGTTTCAGTGTTTTGTTTGACAATCAAATCGTTATTTTATGGAAATATTTTTTAATATTAAACTCTTTTTTATCGATAAATCGTTGCATTGTTTTAATTAATGAGAAAATATTTAAAATAAAAATATTTTATACTTACAGTTCAAACGACTAAATGGAAGAATATCCAAAGGAACCAATAAGACCAAGACTCTGTCCAAGACCAATTTTCTTAATCAAACAACATTTGATTTGTTGGAATCTTAAAGGAAATTGTGTCTCTTAATGAGACCTATAGTGGACTATCTATCAAATAAATAGGGCCGACGTTTATCACATAAAATGACATTGAGCTCAAATATAATGTCATTTCGTGTGCACATCAGGTGTTAACAACACGACGAACGCCTACTGATCACAATTGAAGAGCACCTCCTTTTTGCACTCATTATGTTCTGTACCATAAAATTCAATTTTAAAATATGCATGGTGATAATTGCACAAACAAATGGTCAACGCAATGAGAAGATAGAAAACAACCAAAAATAAAATACAAGAATAACTTAAAATCTTTTAATTGAAGAGTTAGAGTTGTAGAAGACCTTGATCATTGATCAATATTCATAATTAACAATTCACTGGACTTTTATTAATTGAACTTTAATTTTGAAATAATTTGAAAAACAATTTTATGATCGAATTTCTGACTCATGACTAGAATTGAATGCAATTAATTAATAAAATAACAATAGTTTCCAATTGACAGCAGTTTTGCTGAAAAATTTTGGATTGTTTTTCACTAAATTTCACTTAATTTCACTGCAAATCAATCTTTGATAAGATTCAGTCAAATACCTTGAATTTAGCATGATCAAGGTCTAGGTTTTGGGCTGGATCGTCCCGGTTTGAAGGGGTCTGTCAAGGGTAAATTTGATAAAAATTGCAAAAATACATTAATGTCCAGGGTAAAAATGAAAAAATTCCCAGGAATTCAGGATATTTTGAAAATTTAGTAGAAATGTCCAGATTTGTTCAGGTTTTTCGAAAAGTGCTTGGTCATACTACTTGAATTACTTTTTTAGAGAATAGTGAAAAAGTTCATTGAATGTTTTTGGCATTAATTTCAACTTGACAAAGATAACTTTAAATTTTATCTATATTAATTGTGTCTATGTTTATTCAATTAAGTAATTCTTTTAATTGATTTAATCGTTTTATTGTTATATTTATCAATTCTTTGATATTTTGTACCATTTTTTGTAAAAAGTAAACATATAATCGATTAAAACGAATTGAAATCATTTTATTTTTCATTAATTTCTTAATTATTTGTTTCGCATAAATTCCATTCAAATTAATTATATTTGATTTTATAAAAATTTGAACAAGAACCAATGTAAAATTACAAACTTTGTTTAATTTTTTAGAAACAAATGATAAAACATAGTCTACGATACAATAGACAAACGATCATGGTCAATATTATGAAGAATGTACTGATAGACCAACCGATGATGAATAGAGTCCAAAACAATTCCTTATTCTTTGAACACCATTTGCCGCACACACTATCGCCTTCGTCTTCATTTGATATACAATTTGGTATATTATCACAAATGAGACTCTTCTGGACACACCTGTTATCCCCGCAATCGAACCAATCCTTTGGATCAATGCACTGACCGGTGCTATCGGTTGAAGTGAAAGCCGTAAAAATTAGTTCAAAGTTTTTGCCAAAAGTAGAACTTTTTGACGAAGAGGTCAGAAAAGTGACCAAAACCTCATTTTTGTCGCTCGAGTAAAGACTTTCCTCTAAATCAGAACCACTGAATGTCTTCAACCGATTATTCAAACTAATGATGAGCTGATCGTTTGGCTGTGGATTTGGAGTACTCTTCCTCTTCGATGAAGTGCTCTCAAAAACTGTTTCATTGCGTAAATTGACCTTAAAATAGAATCAAACAATAAATTGGTCTTGTTATAGCCTTGTTCATCTTTCCAGATAACATACCATTCTTTTATTAACGATTATTCCGTGATTAGGCGGCGCTCTGACCACAAGACTGCACTTTAATGAGGGTTTGTAGGAATTGGATGATTGAACAGCACTTATAACTACTGTTGACTTATGAGACTGTTGTCCGATGGGAACGCTGTTCTTACTTTTGCCACAAAAATTCGTATCATCAAGGTAATATTTATCATAATTGGCCTCTAAATATAACACTTTTATTAGAATAAGCAAGATTAATTTTTGTAATTCGAATGTCTTTGTCATTTCTGACTGAATGGTCAATAGAAGAACAGAATATAAATTGTATCGAATTGTGTCACCGAATAAAAGTCGACAATAAATGCTTTGGTATTACATTCGCACAGAATATGCACTCATTTTATTGATTTGACCAAAACTGAGAACATTTGAATATTTTCCGCACCAGTGGTCAGCCATATGTACGCCTGTGCTATCATTCTATTAGATTTGTGCTCTAATTGTATATTCATTCAATAGATTTGAAAATAATTATATCCTAAATGATTTAATTATTCCAATGAACTAGCTAATTCGATTTATACCATATTTGTCAATTTTGTCCATGCTAATATTTTCTCTATTAGTTAAGTTACCTTCACATCAAAGCATTGACTAAACTTTAGTTAACTATTAGAGAAAATAGAGAATAAAGAGTTCATACGAATGAAAGTCACGTGACTTTTAGAATAAGCACTCAATCGAATGAAAAAAGTTTTTTACGTTTCGTTCGTTTCATAAAAAATTAGTTTTTGTTTTGATTTAATTGTTTTGGAAATAATTTTTGGATCAAATAAAGTGATAATAATATGAAGAAGTATTTGACGAATAAGTTCTTCTCAAACGGCGGATCAAATGATGAAAACTGTGATCAAAATTGTGATCAAAATTGTGACGAAAACAATGAGAAGAGTAATGAAGTGAATGAAAGCGTAAAACAGATCCAAACAGAAGTGGAAACCCTTTCCAATGAAATCAAAGAATTGGAAAAAGAGATCAGAATTGAGACCAAAATATCCAAAGACTTAGAAAAACAATTGTCTGAAGAAATGGTTAAAAACGATGCCATCGATAAAGAGGTGGAAACAAATACAAGACTCGAAAGTAAGTCAAACTCTTTAGACAATTGTCTTTCGATTTAATTGTTTTGTTCTTCACTTCAGAGGAATTGAATGAAGAGATCCGACGAAAGACAGAAAACTATGAAAGTGTTATACAAACGGATAGGGATTTACTTAAACTGATTGAATCGAAAGACACTGAACTCAAGATTAAAAGCTATGAATACGAAAATCAAATCAAAGAATTGAATCAAATCCATGACTATTGGAAACAAAGGTTTGGATTCAAAGAAGAAGCCTATCGTTTGATGAATGAAGCCTTTGAGGGATCCGTTGAGTCCACAGATGAAGACATCTCTTCTGAAGAGTCTCTTCTCGTCAATGAGAAGAACAAAGAGTTGGAAGACATCCAAAAAGACATCGAATCCATTGAACAACAAATCAATGAAATCAAAGAAAATAAAGAAAAGGTTTGAATAGATTTTCACTTAATTTTGATTTAATTTTGTTTTGTTTTGTTTTGTTGTTAAGAAACGTCCAGAAGATGTGATTCCTCCGGAAGTGGTCAATGATTTTGCGGATCCGATTAAAGTGATCGTAGAGATCGCAAAACTCAAACTCTATTCAAATGAATTACAAAAATTAATTTCCAATGAATTGACTAAAAGACAAACTCTGGAATCGATTACCGAACAAACCATTGAAGACATTGAAGACAATCCAATCGAAGAACAAATCGATTGTGAGGTTCGCAACGAATCAGATTCGCCGCTAATTGTTGTCGACTCAGACGGTTATGCAATGATTTCTGGACAGACCTCCGATCGAAATAGTTTTTCATTCGGAGCGCAAATCGAAGGAAGTGTTGACTCGAATATCAAAGCTTTTGAGTCAAACACTCCGAGCGTTGATATGAGTTTGACTCCATTGACTCCATTGACTCCATTGACTCCTTTGACTCCATTGACTCCATTGACTCCATTGACTCCATTGACTCCATTGACTCCATTGATTCCATTGACTCCTTTGACTCCTTCCCAATACTTAAGTCCCGACTCAATCTATTCGATTGGTATGATTGAGGAAATAGGTTGCTCTCAAAGTGTAGGCTCTCCGCAAACGACAGTCAGCGATGAACCAAATGCCGAGTCGTCAGCGTTTAGTTTTGTTAGTCCGGAGCCACAACTTTTGGGTTTAGATAATTTAAACAAAGCTAACCTTCAGAGCACTTCCTTCGGAACATTTGGCGGCCAGTTGTCTGACACATCGAAACCAGAGGCCGAGTCTTCAGGTTTTCGTTTATTTGATAGAAGTGAAAGCCCTTACGGCTCAGAGTCAGGCGTTTTGGGTTTCGGTAATATAAACAGAGCTGAAAATGTGGGTAACCCTCAAAGCACTGCTTTTGGAGCGTTTGGCGGCCAATCGACGACAACTTCCCCTCCAATTGAAAGTCCTTTCAGTTTATTCAGTAAAGAGAAGTCAAATGACGACAACAATAGCTGTGGTTTTGGATTCAATTTCGAAACAAATAATTCAAACGTTAAGAGTCCGCCCGAAGACCAGTCGTTCTCATTATTCAAATAATAATACAAATTATTATTCAATTATAAAATATTTTCATTTATTCTCTAAAATAGTAAATAATTTTGTCATTACTTTGGATTTCATTTAAACAAAAATTTGTAATAATTTATAAAAACTTAAATCGTTTTTGTATTTAAAATACTTATTCATTAAATTATTGGTAAAAATATTTACAGTCTTTTCAAAAGACTCACAAAAAAGTGATAAAAGTTGTGAACAAAACCGAATAAAATTGTGTTCACTCCCGAAGATGTCCATCACTTTCGGCTAATACTCAGACTTTGGAAATATTCGTTCAGTTTTTTCTCTCTTTTGACGAACGAGTCTTCGGTATTATCGATAAAAGCCTCAAATTGTTCGCCCAACGAGTGTTTGTATGATATGACGAGCATTAATACCAATCCAATGAATAGTAGAATTAAGACCCAATACCTCAACATTTCAATCACTTTCAGACAAGTTTACAAATGTTGAGGAAATCTCTCAAATGAATCACACTTTCAATTGTCATTAGTTTCTAAAAGTCTATCATTTGTTTGATAATAGTCTTCACGAAAATCAATTATTGAATTATGAATTTTCATATTTATATAGAATTTGAATCACTTTAAAAGTATTCATTCAATTGGTGTTTAACAATAATTTGAGAGGTTTTCCCCGTTTCCAGTAATCAGTTGATGAGAACTTTCAGAACAAAAGTGATTACAAATTGAATACTATTTAAAGCTTTTCTTCGTTTTTCATCAAAACTTCAATTTAATGAGTTTTGCAAACATTTGAAAACTAAATAAAAGTAGAAATTTTCGGTTTTGACTAAAATTTCTGTTGATTTTGTTTTTCCGATTGATATCCGTTTAGAATGAGTTATAAAACTTTTAAATAAGTTATAAATTGAGTGATAGAGTGATAGAGTCACACATTATTTGTTACAATGACTTCAATTGCAATATTTGTCCGGATTTCGACTCAAATTAATGTCAAAATTTGTGTCAATTATATCAATCAAATGTGTATTTAGTGATAGTTATTAACTTAATCCATTCAAATCATTCAAGGTGCATTAAATATTATATAGAGGCAACATAATATACTTTAACCTTGCTACATTTATTTGGATTATTAATGTTTTGTAATTTTATTATATTCACAATGGGTGTTTTTCAATTAAGGAGCGATGATCAACAGTGAGTCATGGTTACCTTGTTGATTTTTGAAAATGTACAAAGTCTTAAACGAATCATATGCTGATCACTCCATCTGTAAATCAAATAAATTAATTCAAAACAAATATTAATATAAAATCTTTCGTTGATTTTCTCGTCTATTAATGGAGTCTCTCGTCTCTGAAACCCATTTGGTTTGAATATGAGGTCATTTTTTACAATTTTCTTCGTCTTCGGTGAGTTTTTTTCTCTAACATATGAATTGATCAAGATAAACATTATCTATTGAGTTTGGATTGATTTGGTCATCTGTTTTGACCTGGAGAGTTTGGACGATACGCTCGATAAACTGTATCCTTGGGGCAGAAGGAGGTTGAGTGATAGCGTTCAGGAAAATATAGATGGATGCAAAAAGTCAAGCGTTTTCAGCATGATAGTATATCATAAGAATCTTAACATTTTTTTTCTAAACATGAATTAGACTGAGCAATGAATTGTCAAAGAAACAGAAACAAAAACTTACAGGGCGCAAAGCCGATAAATGGGATGACCAAGTTAATTCAAAGGCAGCTGACGTTTACAAAGACATTGCCAAGGGTGAAATTTGCGCATTGGCTGAAAAGGTTGATAAGGAAACGCTAGAGAGAATTGTGAAGGAACTAAATAACAAGCATGATCAAATGGTTCCAATCAGAGAAAAAGTGAGCAAATGTCTGATATGGGCGGCCGACCCAAACACTGACGTCCAATTTGTTGCAGAGACAGCTTGGTCAGATTTTAAAGCATTTTTATTTTTATGATCACTTACCTTGCTACATTCTATTCAGTTATGTCAGAAAGTTTTTAGAAGAACTGAATGAACTGTTTAGCGAAGAGACCCAGAATTTGATCAAAGTACACCATGATCATCTCTATAAAATGATTGAAGTATTCAAAAAAGTTGATTGCGATTTCGACAATTGCAAGGGTGACGGACAGAGCAAATACAAGACAATTGAAGTCCAGTGGCACGAGGCTGTCACTAACCTCAGCAAAAGGAGAGAGGAATTAGCAAAAGGAGAGAGGGATTAGCAAAAGGATGAGTTCATATTAAATAAATATTGTGCAAGCTCAATTCGATATTGAATGAAACGTCAGTAAAATTAAATTTTTATTCGAATATAATTGAATTTATTTGAAATACTCTTTGAATTAATTAAAGAGAGTTTTGATTCAAATAAATATTTGATTAGAAAATGACTTAAAATGGATTCCACGGAATATTTTGTTGATATTTGAAGTAAACGGAAGTAATGAGACAAATAACGGTTACACTCATATCGAAAAGGGTTTCCAACACTCCGTCAAAATCAAAGATGTAAATGAAGTTAAGGACGAAATCGACGATTGTAAACGACAATAGGAGGGGGTAGTGCTCTTTCACCACAGCATAGATTGCCATAAGAATGTAAGCAAAGTATAAGGTGTGAAGCGCCCAAACAGATACTCGCCATTCCCTGAAGTCGTCCTCTGCCTCCTTCTTGTGCTCGTCTTTGATATCCTTCTGGAACTCGTCCACTGACTGGAGTTCTTCGACGAGGCTCCAGATAATTCTGCCCATGATGAACACCAGGATCGAAAACGTTGTCCATTTTAACACTGATTTAAAGCTAATTTTTTCAAACATTGTCCTGAAAGACGGTTGACTTGTTTGTATCGCTTCTGCCATAACTCTGAGCAATAGCTCTGAAAAACTGGAACTAAAAATGATTTTCCTTTTGAAGAACTACTTGTTATTCAGAAATTGTTTGCAATTTTTCTGTGAATTTGTTTCAATTGTTTGTTCACTTGATTTCTGTTATCACCGAATAATTTAATGTAGTTTATATTATTTGAACAGAAGATCAAAAAATAATAATATTTTCAGAAATATTTACTTTTCATTCAATGGGTTTTTCGTACAAAAGTTTCTGACAAATAAAATATTTTGATTAAAGTGATAATGATCTAGGACAAAAAATTTTGCATTTCCTTCTAAAATTAGATTGATCACTTTGTTTATACATTATTCAAAAGTACGAATAATGAATTTGCTATAATTTTAATAATTACTTACAATGTAAAAGACCTAGGGAATATGGAATACTCAGTTCAGATAAACGTATTGTGTGAGCAGTTGTTTAACTTTTTCAATTGAACTTTTCTTATCATTTGAATTGATATAAATTTTTTAAAATAAATTTTAAAAAATAATTTGTTTTTATATAAAATAAATTGAATTTTTGATTTTCATTGAGTTTATGAATGTTTATTCAGAACTGACTCTAAATTAAATGTCAAAAAGTTTTCAAATATGATATGTCTCTCAGAATTTGAAAGAAAGCCTAATTGACAGACAGATGAGAGATATTTGAAAATTAATATCTTCAGATTCCTCGCTAATTGGATATTACCAAGGTCTTTTGAATGAATCCAGTCATTAATTTTATTGTTATTATACTTATTTAGAATTGTGCCATCAATTCGTGCCATAGATGTTGTCAATTTTGTTGGAGTCAAGAGGAATGCCTCATTCATTGGCCATCTCTCAAGTGATGTATTGATATTTGTTTGACTCAATAGTTTCGACAATTTTTTTAAACTGAATGCAAATCATTTCTATCAGTATTTGAGTTAATTTCAAACAGAACTGACATTTATTTTACTAATCATTTTTGAAAATCTGTTTGAATCGACATTTTTTTTCTTTCATACAAACTCTCAGTTTCTATGATTGACTGCCAATTGGCCCAAAAGATTGGAGCAAAAGATATGATAAACTTTTTTTCTTCTCATCTGAAGAGCAAAAAGTTTAATCAAAATCTATTTTTTGACTCAAATAAAAAACTTTCCAAACAATTGAGTCTTTTATTTCGTTAAAGACTTGAAATCCCATTAAAACACTTCTTCATAGAATTACTAATTGAAAGACTATTTATTTTTTTGATTGAAGTGATGAGAAAATTTCAAAAGAGATGTTTATTTTTTAATTATAGGATAAAATAAATTAAGAATTCAATTGGAAATCTCATGATCTAGCTCAATCAAGCATGGTGATTTGTCTGATATGACATTTTTTCCAATGTTTTCCAATTGATGTCTAAATGTCGTAGTTAATCGTACATTCCGATGAAAATAAAGTCATTATAATCGACAGTTTCAATCTAGTTGATTAAAATTTCATTGATAAATTACCTTGCCCAACCCCAAATATTTTCCACTAAACCTATTCGAGGAAAGTCTAATGAAGATTCAATTGTGAGCCAAAAATTTATTTTTAAAACATTTCTTCTCAACTAATATTTGGGTCAATGTTTGAGATAAGAGTTGTCATCAAATGTCTCAATAAATTAAGGCTTAAAATACAGTTCCAATTAAATCAATAAATTAACTGAAATTCTGTGAAATTCTTGTCAAATATTTTTTTGCAAAACAAATTTCAATCATTTTTTTCGACAGAAATATATTTTAAACATTTGATAAAAATAGATTTGATTTGAAAAAAGTGCTGACAATCTGTGGATATGTTTTAAGCCTTCAGTTTATCCTTTGCCTCATTTGAGTCGAGAGTTAGCTCTGAAATGAAGAACAACACCGAAGAGGAACAGTAGGAAAGTCTGCTTTGACTCTGACTGACAGTAAAATACAAACAAAATTCAAACAAAAATATTAATAAACAGATTATTGTCACCAAAGGATCAGACAATTCATATCATATGAATCATATGAAGGGCTGACATAAGCCCTTTCGTATAATAACTCATTTAGATATGAATTTAATGAATAACACAAACAATATTTGATATCAATATTAAGTTTCAAACATTTTAAACATTTTAAAATTAAGCAAGGAAACTTTTATTAAACTGATGTAAAAATACATAAAACATAACAAAAAACTTGAATATATGTGAATTCAATGAAAATTTTCTTTTAAAGTCCATTTAAGAGTAGATGTCTTCTAAATGTAATCATTTTAAAAGTTGTTAAACAGTTTTCTTCAGCAGAAAAAGATTAAAATCAAATTTTGCTTTTAATTTAAAACATTGAAAAATTCATTGAACAACCAAATTGAATTACATTTCAACTCAATGTTTATAAATAACTATTATTTCTGACAAAAAGTTGAATTATTTAAGCGATTATTCTGTGCTCTCAGAGTATAAAACTGAGAATTCATTACAAATTTGTGTTAAAACATTTCGGAGAAGTTTTTCTTAAACATGTCTTAAGTGTTGTGTCTGTCTCTGTCTATGGCCTACATTCAGAAATGTGTGATTCAAAAGCGATTAAAATAAATTATTGGCCATTACTTTGCACTTCCAATACAACCACAACCCCTGAAAAATGTTCGACTCCTCACACAAAACAAGAATAAAATTTGAAAAATCATTTAAACAAAATATTTTAAACACTTTTTTGAAGCCGACTTTGAATGCAATTTATTACTATTTTTACACTCTTTTATTGCAGACTTTTGCATAACTTTTCCTATGATTTGTATTTTGATGGCTTTCCGAGCCTTCAAACTACACGTCTTGACCCTTCAATACTCCGGTTCAGTTGAAAATACAATTTAATCCTCTTTTCTAGACTTTGAAGGTTTTCTGTAGAAAAGAAAGTCTTCTAAATTTCAAATTAAAGATTCGGATCATTTAAAAATTGTAATTCTGATAGATTCTAATCTTGATAAGTTTTATGACACGAATAAAAGTATTTTTTGGTTTTCATATCAAATCAAATTCGAGTCTTTCGTTTATTATTTTGTTTTTGTTTTGAGTTATAAAGAGTTGAAAAGAAATGCTTTCAAAGTCTGCTATGAAACTGAAAACCCATTTATTGATGAATTGAAGACTTTTTCTTAAGAATACAAACATTTGAAGAATTTTTCGAAAGAAAATAAATAAAATTTAGTTCAAAGTCTTCAAAAGACTCATTTAAAACACACAATAAAAAGAAAAATCAAATCAATTACAAAATGATTCTCAAAAAATGTTTCTCTTAAAAAATAATTCAAAATTATTTGATGAATGACTTTAATTGAGTTGAAAAGATGATAAAGGATAAATTTGCAGACAAATTTGAATAACATTTATTATAATTAAATAACATTTAAATTTACGAAAAACTTGTGAACAAAAAGTAAAAGGAATAAAATAATAGTAAAATAAATTATGGCTTAAATCTAATCAAAAAATAAGAGAAAAACATTTATTAATAATAAATATGTTTTTTGAATAACAATAATATTGGTCTTAAATAGAGAGTAAAATAGGAAAACAATTTTCAAATAATTTCTATAAATATATCACTTTTTGAAAATTATTTTTATAATAAAATGAACTGAAAAACAGAAGATCTTTGTTCTTAGAATCAGTTGTCAGACCCTTTGAGACAGCCTTCAGACCCCATAAAGAGCTTCGTTTTCGAAGCGTTTAAGTACTGCACAATAGGTGAACGAACAGGCAATAACACCGAGCTTGGTTATATACAGACCATAGTTACCATGCAAATATACGATCTGAGCCACCAAGTATATACTCATCATAATACCGAATATGAGGGTAAACCAGAAGAAGTAGTAACAAATGGCGCACAAACCAAATATGCAGAGTATAACCATTACCGGAGCGTTAATTAGATGAAAGTCCTGTACTTTTTCTTTTTCAAAGCTTCGGACAAAAATTAATGGCGCTATGGATATGATGATCAGGAAGATTATTGTCCCGATAAGAGACCACCGAAGAACACTAAACCACGACCGAAGACTTGCCATCACTTCCAAGAGAAGAACAGTTGGTTTTCTTGTCGTTCACTCGATTTATAAATAAAAATAACACAAAATTCTATTCATTTGATTTGATTTAAGTCAGACTTAAGTTACGAAACTCTTGTTGTTATCAATTGATTAATATATGTCTCATTGAATATCAGACTTTCATTAATCAAAGTTTAAAATTTTGTTCAGATATTGAATAATATTTTATGGATTCAATGTTCACTTGAATTTCACTTTAAGACTCAACTGACTTATGAGAGAATATTCAGTCGAGAGATGTTAAGACCCGACTGTTTGCCTGACTGTTCACTCATTCAATGTTTGCCTTTTGACTCTCTCTTCGGTTATATTTTTGGAATGACTCCAAACATATTCCTCTTTCACTTATATTATGAGTTTTTAAAACACGATCTCTCTCTCTCTCTCTCTCTCTCTCTCTCTCTCTCTCTCTCTCGCCTTTCAGAGTCTGATTCGTCTGAAATTTTTGTGTTTGAGTTTGTGCTCAAAATTTATGGAATTAATGCTCAGCACAACTCTTTTGAAGTCAATTGTAAACTAAGTTATTGAAGAATATAAACAAAAATTTCAGGAATCGATTGTTTGATAAAAAGTTATAAACAAAACTGTAAGTCATCGGAAAAAGAGAAAAATATAACACAAATCCGTTTTATCGCAAAATCGCATTCAAATACCAAAATAGTCATTGAATTGAATGTAAAAACTTTTTGTGGATTTTGTAAACATTTTCCGACTATTTGTTTAAAATTCTATTAAATGTTTGAATGAATTGTTTTTATTTCAGAAAAGTTATTATTCACAGAAAATCTTTGACTAAACTCATTGTAAATAATGTTTTTATGATCTCTCAAAATGAGTGAACAATAAATCAGTTAAGCGTTTAATTAAATATTGTTTTATACCCTGACTATAGCCTCGATACTAATCGATTGGATTCATAACGAAAAATAACAAAAACCATTGAATTGAGTGACAAATAGCGAGCAAAACCCAACTCAGCCTCAATCGCAAACTCAAACATTTGTTTCACATATTTTTCATAACTGACAGGAAAACCAATTTTTATAATCCGTGAAAGAAATGATAGAAATGAGAGAAACCTCTGAAAACGAGTCGTCAGTAATTTTACCACAAAAAAGATGTCATTTATTCCGAGCCATGACTGAGGGTTGGGTCTATCAACTCGTGATTTAATAACTTCTGGGCTCAGGGATGGGCTACTACTCATTAAATGCTGTGATTCTCACAATTATTCTCAAATTACAGAATCTTTTTCCGACAAATTCATAAATTTATAGCAAGATTTAAATCTTAGAATTAATTATGAATTCAAAATTCTAAGTATTTGTGAAAAAAGCCAAAAAAATCAACAAAACTATAATGAAATGCGGATAAAATTTTCCTAACTTTTGTAAATATTTAATTGAATGGTAAATATTTTTGACTGATTTGAGACAATATTCTTGTATATGTAATACATATTATGTACATTCTTTACAATCATAGAGTAGCAGTCAATTTGATTTTAGACATTTATTGGGTAAACAGGCATTAAATTTATCAAAAAATTGTTTACTAAAAATTGAAATCATTTGATCGAAAATGAATTTTCAAATAACAAAACCTAATTAAACACAATCTTATCAATAACTATCAGGGTCATTTGTCATATGGCATAGAAAGGGCTTCTCCAGAAGGCATCTTGCCAATATTTCAATGCCAACGATATATCCAAGATCAATCAATGAAAAGTTTATTTGTTCTTTTAAAATAATTAAATTTCAATTAAAATAAATTAATTATAAAATCAATAGTTGTTTGGAAAGTCTCTAAAATAGTGTTTAATAAATTTGAAGAGAGATATCGCATAAAGCAATTGCATTCACTATTTTTGGTTGTTGTCCGGTGTGTTGACTGTTGAGCATCAATGCATAGCGACGTCATAATGACGTGACTCCTATTGCCTCCAAAAATTGCAAAACATGTTTACCAATGGTTTCGGCGAATCATTGAAAAGTGAAAAACCAATGAATGACTGAATTAACGATTTTTTTATGAAACAAATTACACGAAAATACCGACAATTTTTGTTATGAGACAAACGTTAAGTTATTTTATCACTCGATAGACAACTATTTGTTTGCTTTTTAGGACCAAAAAAAGCCTTAAGATTACGATTAGTGGACCAAAACTCCGACGATTTGACTCTTGTTTTTTGTAGACATTTCCAGTACTTCCCTCCCAATAGTGTCGGTCCCCAAAGTATATGAGAAGTGATTACTAAATGTGATATCAATTTGTGATTAAATGAAAAACTTATTTATGACTTCAATCGTCACATGATTTTAGTGATTCACTGAATCTTTTCAATTATCTCATCGTTTGATAAAAACATTTGGCAAACGATTACTTCAATTGGAGTCCAAAAGTCTGACAAAAGACTCGTTATATTAAAAGTTTTATTTCATTTGTTATTTAAATAAAAAAAAGTATTGAAACAAACGTTTGATTTTGATATCATTTTATGTGAAACTCAATTGAGAGTCAAATAACTTAACAAACAATGGCTTTGTTTGAGACAATTGTCTTCATTTTGTTTAAATTTTTTGTGATTTGTGTCAAAATAGGTCTGATTTATGCCATTTTAGTCACGTGTGTCAATGGCTTAGAGGATGACAGACAGGGATCAGTTAACCAAAGAAGTCCTTCCGTTCAGTTCATAATATCAGTGCTGTTCCTAATACTGACGGCGACCGGCATTTACGGCGTCTTCACTAACCATTTGGGTCTATTCCTCACGTGGTTTCTCTTGAGACCTATTGTCTACATCCTAGACCTCGAGGACACCGTCTGGTCGGCCGTCGCTATGGCTCTGATCGGCTTCGGAGGTACCCTTTCATACGTTACATACGAATCCTCGTCCGCCTTATCTTCAGCTCTCATTTGATTGATTTGACCACAACTTCATTGATAGTTGTCATCAAAGTCTTGTAAACTATGCCTTAATTTATATGAAAACCATTTGTAATATAAATCATTTATTTGACAAAAAATTCTTTAATTTAAAGACTGTTTTCAATTAAAAATATATTTTGATATTTCCCTCAAATGTTTGCATTTTATTTTTGGAATCGTTTTCCTCGTCCTATAAGTGATCATATCTTGCAATTAATGGAATACCTGGTCATTGTCAAGGCCTAGGGTAGGGCAGGTAGGAGTCAATTGAATGCCTGATCAGTGATTAGTAATCAACGGTTTTGTATCTGATTTGAATCAATAGAGAGAGTGAGTGAGGGCTCACACGTGTGAAGTACTGATAGGAGTTACCACTCAAAAAGCGTTCAGCCCTTACAAGAACTGTTCCTCTGAGCCAATAGTCTTTGAATAACCAGTTCTTTCATAATATGTTTGAAACTAAACAACGGTTTTATCAATTTATACGACACTCAGAGTTGGGATAAAAACTTATTAAAACAATTATTACGTTATGTTATGACATATTCGGGGCTTTTATTTCATTCAAATTAAATCTATATTTAATCACATCTTTATTAGCCATTAGTTTATTATTATTGGAAAAGTAATTATCCTGTTCTGCAAAATATCACTTTAATTATTACTAATCGTCATAATCGTGGATAATTAGAAAAGTTTAAGTAGTCAATTGTGTATTAGTTGTGTTAGGCTCATTTTAATCATAGTTGTATAAGAGAGTTAAAAATGATGAAAATGATGAAAAAGAAGAATATTCTGTGACTTTTGATTGACGTTCAATCAATTTTGTCAATCGTTTGATTTGAACAAAAGGATTTAAATGAGCAGAGCATTCAAAATTGCAAGATTCAAATATTGGGGACTAATGTTTGGGAACGTATTTTATGGGCAAATAGTTTGGGATCTCTTTGGGAATTATCGCTCAAATGACTAATGATTTCGTATTTCAGTCAAAAGTTTTCATTAAAAATGATTAAAAAATTGTAAATAAATATTAAATTCATTTAAAATTTTATTTAAATAATATTTAAATCAATTGAAACTCAATTTGAGTGGAAATCAATCAAAAGACTTATATTTGTTGAGATCAGAGGCGAAGAAATTGTGTGAAAACAAAAGACAAACAAAAATTGTGTCAAACAATGGTATCGATGATTCCGAAGTCGTTTATCTCAAACTTCTTTGACAGCAGTTCCGCCAAAACGTCAGTTTCTGCGAACTATTATCAGATAAACGATGGACTCCACCAGAACTCGAAGATTGTGATGAGTGGTCAGATCCGTCCGGCGGCCCAACGGTTCGAAGTTAACCTAATTTGTGGCAAAACAGTGACCAAAGAGCTGATCAAATACGGAGATATCGCTCTTCAGTTTAATGTCAACCCTTCCGGTGGTTACGCGTCGCTCAACAGTCGTCTCAATAAGATTTGGGGAAAAGAGGACCGAACGGCGAGGGGACGACTCCCTCGACCTTTACTCCAGAACCAGAAGTTCACTCTAACCATAACTGTAGACAATACCTGTTTCCAGATACTGGTCAACGACCGGCCATTCCTTAGTTTTGCGCACAGAATGCCATTCAATACCATAGGTCTCGTCAAATGCGATGGCGACGCAACCATTGCTAACCTCGAGATCCAAACACCGGTGACTTTGGATCAGATGCAGCCGATGCCGGCTCTGTTGCCGCCGCCATATCAGGCGTCTGCGGCCGAACCCGACAATGACTTTGGCTTTGATCACGTCTTATATAACATAACATACCCTCCCCTCCCATGTCTTCAATCAATAAAGTGTGGACTACAGCCCGGAATGATTATAACAATTTCGGCCAAAATTTTGGACAATCGCTTCGATTTGGGTCTCTATCAGGGGTCCAACCCTTACGAGGATCCGGTCAATGACGTGGCCTTTCATATGGAAGTTTACGTCAAAGAGATGTCAATCGTTAGGAACAGCTATCAGTCGAACAAATGGATGCAAACGGAACGGTATTTGGAAGGCTTTCCGTTTGTCCCGAACTCTAACTTCAAGCTAACGATTAGAGTCGAGTCCAACAGATATATGGTGTCCGCAAATAACAGACATTTGTTTGACTTTTATCACAGAGTCCTCCCATTGAACACAATTGACTACCTGTGCATTCACGGGGGGCTCCAAATACAGACCATTACTGTTATGAATCCTCCCCTTTAGACCTGAGCTTAGAATCGAATTAAACTATTTATCATTAAATGTATTAAAAGTATTTTTATTCACAAAAATTTAATTTAAATATCAATTTATATAAAGAAAAAGTATTTTATATTTAATGAGATTTTTAAGTAAATTCTGGACTCAACCGATGAAATACATAAATATATTTTGTGTCACAATTTGTTTACCGGTTTTGCAAACGTCTGTTATATAATTTATATTCATATCTAATCATTCTTTGGCTTCAAATTTGTTTTTTTTTCTTTAAATTTATTTTTTGTTTTTGTTTTTATATAAAAAGATTTTTCTTTTCGATTATTCATCAAATGATTTGTGACTCGATTTGAATGAAATGTTTCTTAAAATAAATGAAATCTTAAATTAATTTCAAATAATTAATGATTTTCTAATGTTTTTCCGATGGGATGAGAATCGGGAGGAAAAGTGTCTAAAATCTATTGGGGGTCAGAATTCGTATCAATTAATAATTCCTATAATTTTAGTAATAATTTAAGAAAAATATGATTTTTGAATGTTTTCATAATTTGAAAACTTAAAGTATCACCGATTCCTTTGCGTTCAAAGTCTATGTTCCTGATAAGTTCATGATTTTGTTGAATGAGCTTGGTTATTCTCTTATATTTGGGTTTAACTTTGTTTTAGTTTTTGATAATTTAGTTGTTTGGGAGTAAAATGTTTTCCAACAAAATATAAGTTTATGTAACCATTAATTGTGTTTAAAATTTTCAAATGTTTTTCAATTTGAGTCAATTAAAAGGTGGAGAACAGAGACTCGAAATGAACAGCACAACAGCACAACAGCCCTCAAAAACAATTGTTTTGTTTAGTTTACAACTAAATAAATAAAAATAACATAAAATTAAATAAAATTTGTTGAACTCTAACGGGAATTCAGATTATAGTCAATATATTGCAAAATGTTTTCTATAATTTATTGATCGAAATATATTTGAATTTCAATTTTTCGTATAAAAAAGTAATAAAATTTGAAACAAATTCTTGAGTTTTTTGTTCAATTCAATGACAACAGCCCTCAGACTCATTGCACTGTAAGCCCCAAATAATGATTTCATTGGAAGCATACTTTCCCTTCAAAATTGCTGTGAATATGAGAACAGATGGTGTGTCATAAAAAAAACTTGATAATAGCATACCTGCGCTCCCATTAAAAAAAGTTCAGTGCAGTTATCCTTTGCCTGAAAATTACTGTAATATTGAAAATTAATTTAATCCAAAATTGAAGTGTCATTGAAGTGAGAGATTAGTGAAGAAAAAAAATGTTTTCATATTTTTCTCACAAACGACTCAAACGAATCAAAACCAGAAATACTTTTAAAAACTGATTTACAGAGCATTTCAAGAGCTCTGGTATTAAAACTCAATTTCATCGATTAATTCTCTGTTTAATGAAGTGATGAAAAGTTTTGCAAAACTTTTTTCGTTTCTGTCATTCGTTTCAGTTTTTATTGTTTTTGAATTTTGAACCAAAATTTTTTGTTTAAATAATAAAATAGTTTTTCGCATAAATACATTGACTTTGAATTCTGTGAAAATACTGCGGAAACAGTGACTCAAAGCCACTATTATTCGTGATATTTATATAAATCTATTGAATATAATCACAGCTATTCTTGTGGTGTGCCATTCAAATGGGCGACTGTTTAGCAGTTGGCTGTGCTCTCTGTTGATTAGTCTGTATTGAAGTATTCAAGGTGAGTCACATATTTATTTGATGAAAACTAAAGGAACCCCTATTCCAAGGCAATGCGTAACACTTGACTTACCTGAGCTGTTACAGTAGAGTCGAGTATCGCATAACTGTGTGACAAACCTTTACTATCAAGACATCAAATCTCTGTTAATAACTGTTTTCTCTCGGATTTGTGCGAAAAAAGTTGATTTGAGTCCATAAGAAATAAATCTTTTTTCTGTTTGAATACGAAAATTGTTTTTAATTATGTTTTACTTCGAATAATAGCAAAACTCACTCTTCTTCTCAATTTTGAGGAAAAGTATTTATGAAAAAAAAATTGAAAAAACAATTTTGTAATTAAGTTCTGAGAAAGGAATCGCTTTTTAATAATAGTTTCGCTGTTTTATATAAAAAGTCAGAAAACTAGTGATTCATATATAAAATATTTGTGTAATTGGTTTCGATGTTAAGAGAGAAACTATTTTTGAGAAATTTATTTGTGTTTTAGAGTCGAAGTGAAAGACAAGTAATTTTCGGAGAAAAACAACTTTTTATTATTAGAAGAAGTGTTGTCTTCAATTCGGACCAAAAAAGATATGAATCATTGGATCATTGGATGACTGAGTGATTCATTGCTTAGATGTGTTCATAAGAAGTAGTATTTTTGGTATCCCTTCCGGCACTTTATTTACTGATTCTTCAGTTTTAAACACAAACTCTTATAACAAGTTTTATGGCTTTTCTTCTAATATAAAGTATTTAAAAAATATTTTTCTTCCCATTGATTGGTGAGGCTCTCACTCTTCTACTCAATTCAATTTTGATCACAAATTGATCGCTGAATTCATTTCTTATCAAATGTCTTATTATCTGATTTTTAAATGCAGTTCACATCAAAGATGTCATCTGAATCGCCATCACCTCAACAGACAGTGAATTCGAGTCTTACGGACAGACAATTAAGTGCTATAAAAGTCGTCAAATATTTGTTCATCAGTTCATTACTGCTATTAATTATCGGATGTTTTGTATTGTTTTGTATCGCAATCGACTCAATAGTCAATAGCAGCGAAACTATTGACACAATCGAAAGGTTCGGTATAACAGAATTGGCGGCCAAAAGAAGCGAACATTTGAAAAAACAAAGTAATGTATTGTTTTTACTACCTAGTATCTAACTCTATCAAATTATTTTTGTCAATTTGCAATTATTTGTTAATTAAACTTGCTATCATTAGAAATTATTATTGCAAAAGATCTTCTGTTTTCAATTGATGGATCAGTTAGCAGACCTTGACATTTTTTCAAACAAGAATACTGCATATTTACCTTGATCATTAACAGCTATTGCAATCACTAAAATTTGTTTGATCACCTTACTCATCATTAGATTAAGACTGCAAATAAATAATAATTGCACCTAACTTGAAATTTTCTGCTAGTTAATTTTATTATTTGTTAATGGAACAGAATTTAATAGCTAATTATCCTGGTTTTATTTTTTATCCTGCAATTAATCGATGAATTGATTCAATTTATTCAAACAATTCGTGTTTTGTTTGTGTGGAAGTCAGACACGATTTCTATGGGTTTTCAAATGAAAGCCAACTTATCCATCAGTCGACTGTCCCATTGATTTAAACAATCCTTTTCTTGTTTTGTTCATAATTTGGGTTTTATTATATTATTATAAAAATATTTCTTTAAAAATAATAATCAAAACAATTATACATTGAATTGAGAGAAAACTAAATACCTTTTCATGACTTCTAAGAAAATAGGAATAAATTAATTTCAATACAAAAATAGTTTGAGTCGTGTTTTCATCTATTGTTGAGAAATGGCTTTCCTTTCTATTTATATGTCTTTTAATAATTTTAATACTTTTTTATTTAAATTTCTCTACTTTTCATGTTTTTGATGAAAGACTATCAAAAAGTGTATTTTTAATTTGTTTTGGACTCAAAACACAAAAGAGGTATAAACTTAGCCTTAATTTAGGATAAAATTCTTTTAGCGTAAAGTCATTTAAGGAAGACATATATGTTTCACACCTTTGAAGTAATTTTTACATCAAATTCATGACTTTTTTTTGTTTTAAAATATAATTAAATTACAATTTCATAGATTTTAATTAGTTTTCAAATTAAGTTTATGAGGACAGTCAGGGTAGAGCTTAAAAAACAACCCTTCCTGTTGAGTCAACTCCTATTAAGTTAAGGGCAGAAAATTTTAACAAAAATTAAGTGAAGTTTTGTTAAGAAATTACATCAAAATTTGATCCGTTTTTATATGCCTTTGGAAGTCACGGACAGACACTTGACTTAATGTGAAATTAAGACTTTGAAAATCAATTAATACTATCGACTCTTAATATCTGTTTTGAAACAACGAAAAAATTAAATTAAAGCAAACGATAGACTCAGTCATGAAGTGGTCTAAAATTATTTAACAGATTATTATTATTATTATGTATTATGTAATGGAGTAGTGAAGTAAAAAGGGGGTCAATCCAGGCTCTGGTCTATCATCTGTTTATCACTTTTGAAGTCTTCTGAGAAGTCTTTAACTGTTGTTCAATAAGTTTTGTGAAAACGATTTAATGTTTAGTCAAAAGAAGTTATAATTACTTTTGAATCCGAAATGTTTTTCGCAAAAAATCAAAATCCATTTGCATTCGAGTGAAGACACGAATCAGTTTTTCCACTCATTCTGTGCTTTAATTGCGTTAAAACACGATTCGAGGCATTTGTTTGTCAATAATAGCATAATTAGTTTGAAATGGACCCACATTTCAAAAGAGTCTATTTAAAAATTCACGGTTTATACCTATATTACCGATTCCTTATCCCATTTCATCGAATTGTAAGTTAAATACTTATTTGAGAGTTTCGGTTGAATTAGTATTCGTCCAAAAGGGAAGACACCATAATTCGCAGCCATTTATAATGCCCTGGGCATAAAACTGGTGATATGATTGAAATTAAATTCACATCTTTAAATTGCCCATGGGTAGGCTTATCTTTTTACTTTATACTAATTTAAAAGCTCAAGACAAGTAGCATGATCCATAATTTGCATTTAACCATGTAACTATTGTAGTTTTGATATGTTTACGAAGAGATTGCTTGAGATTTGAATTGTAATATTCAAAGTTTTTACCTTGATTAATTATGATGATCATGTAAAATTTATTACGCATCAAAATTTCTAATCAATGTTATTGAGTCTCAATATTGAGATCATAATCTAATTCTGAAAATATCTTTCTTTTTATCGATTCTTCTCTTTTTGATGAATGTATTTATTAATTATATTTTTTGGCTTTAATTCAATAGTAATTGAAATGGGATTTAAGAGAAAATCAAGTATTGATTGATTAGTTATTGAGATATCACTTTTTCAATAGAAATATTCAGTTTATCTGAAATTTATATCTTTTAAATTGATTGTAATCTAATTGTCATTATTCGAGAAAAATGTTTTTCATATTTGAATAGTTTTTTGAAATAAAATTTTAAAATGATTTATACTTTTGATTAACATTCACTTCCGAGTGAATAATGAATGAAATTCTTTGAATTTTATAAAAATTAGTCAAAGATTTGCTTAATTCAGTTGAAATGTTAGATAAGGTTTTGTTGACCTTAAAACAGATAACAACTAATTTTATTGAATAAAACATTAATTTGAGGACTCATTGATAACATCTCATAACCTCTCATAGGAATGTGCTGTCGATAGGCCTCAATTGGGTTGACTTTAATTTCAAATTTATTTATATTATTGAAAATATTCATTGAATTGGCGTTTTTTCGATGAAAAATAGATATTTTATTAGGAGTTCTGATATTCTGAGCCGAGCCTCTGTTCATAGCCTTGTGCCCGATATCTGTGGGCTGTCACTCATCATAACAACTGTTGGATGGCTTGCGAGCAAACAATTGTCACAAACCTTTTGATTCTTTAAAATTATTAGTTATTTGATAACTGATTAATAATTTGAAATATAATTAATGTTTTTCTTCAGACAAACAATTATTTTAAAGAATTTCGTAATTATAACGAATTGGAAGGTCTTTGGGAACGCCTTTAAATTTCGCAAATATCCTGTCTATTATGCAAAACCAATTAATTGTTGAGAAACTTTTTAAGGAATTAAACTAGGTGAACTAGGATATTTTTAGAAATTGAAATTAGAAATTGTTACAAGTGTAGCTTGTTAATCTATTTGTTGCTAAAAGTCTCTTTAGTATTCTATGCATCCAAGAGTTCATCTGATAATTAGTGAAAATAAATAAAAATAACTTTATTTTAATGATTTATATTCAGTGAAAATATAGTTTATGTTAATTTGATTAAAATAATTCTTATCTAATTTACTGTAAAACTCATTAAAATAGATTTTAATATCATTTAAAATCAAAGATTGCGAGAAAACCATTTAATATTATCATTAAATTTAGGCTTAATTTCAAATATCAATCATATGTTTGAATGTTTTCAAATGTAATCAAAAATTAATTGAAACCTATTTTTCTCTGAATTACAGGACTGTCGGCAGTGTTTACATCAATAATCGATTTTCTGATTATTCTTTTGTCATGTTTTGGATTCATTGTTATAATAAGAGATAACTTTCTGTTAATAATATTATTCGGAATTTTGAATACAATTATATTAATAATAAGTTTGTGGTCAATGACCAGAGCGGCCATCATTTTGCTCCAGATATTCGTATCATTGTTGGCCTTTTCGTATACTCTTACCATTTATTATCAGATGAGAGTCGAACTCAAGAAGAAACAGAAGAACCAAAAAGAAGTCAAAAACAATATTAAGAATAAACAAATCGAAAGTAATGGCAAAAGTGACCACCGATTCGATCAACAGATTGTCGACAACCACAACAATAATCCAGATTTTGACGAAATCAAAGATATTAAGGATTTGAACGGAATTATTGTCTGAATTAAATCAATTAAAACAAACGAACAAATAATGAATCTTTGATAGTTAACCTTACCAAGTACAATCTATTGAATCTCAGTATTGTCTATCATTTACTTCTTTTACTAATTTATATTTCATTCAGTTTTAATGTAAAATCATTTTACAATAAAAATTATTTAAAAAACAAACGAAAAAAATATTAATGTTTTTGATTTAAAAAAAATATAAAATCTTCAAAAATTCCATCAAAATTAAACATTAAAAGAAAATTAAATTGCTTGATCAATTTTAAAGTTGTCAAATTAGATTAAATTTACAGAAAATGACATTCTCCAATTACGTTGAAAATATAAATCAAAGTTCAAAATATATAAAATTATTTTTCAAATGAGTCACTCAGTATATGACCAATTGTTTTTGAAAACTGTAACAAAATATGATTTAATTAATACAAATCCATTATATAATACATATTAATCATACGTTGAATAAAAGCATAAACATGATCTATACAAAGACAAATGTTGGAGCAAGGTAATCTATAAATATTTTTTTATAACTAAACAAATGATATTTCCGATTATCTCTTTGCATAGCATGTGAAGGAATATTCAACAGAAACAACCGAATCGTTTGCCATTGAATTGTTGGCAAAATTTTTGAGCAAATATTGTTGTTTTGGTGTCTAATAACTCGAGTAGTCTTTGATAACTAATTGGTTAGAATCGCAAAAATGGTTCTAATGTCTGGTCTCTCGACATAATTTGAATTAATCGTTATGTCGTACCCATAGTTATAGCCGATCACCAATTTCATGGATTTCAGTCACATATTATTTGAAGCGTTTCGATGTTTTTTATTGTCGTCAAAGTATTTATATCGCTATGACTTTCGTGAGAGACATCCTATTAAATGAATGGAGTCCTCCTCCATATGGGGGTTCTCTTTAAGAAAAGAGTTAACATTTAATTATCTCAAAAATTATGCCAAAGTTTAGTTAAGACTCACTCCAATTGTTTTCAAAATATTAAACTGATTCCGATTATGATATCCAGTCAAGTGTTGATCTTTTTGTGGTTTATTCCGATTCTAATCATATTTATCTGAAAATAAGGAAAATTTTTAATAAAGATTAGAGTTATTTAATTATGAAATACCATTGAATTCAAATACATATGATCAAAGTATTGCCTTGTTGCTCTTCATCGGCTGAAGCAGTGGTTTTGAACCCTGAGTCAACCGAATCAAAAAAGGTGTTCATTTATCATAACAACAAAATCATAATTGAAATCTGCAGGGTGAGTGTCAAAAATCGCAAGTGAAATAGAATATTTCCTAGAATAATGGTTTACTTTCAATGGAAAAATAACATTAGTAAATACATTTGTATTAGACTTTGCGTTTTTCAATTGAGATTTCTGAGTTTACCTTGAGGATTTCAATTATGATTTTGTTGTTGTAACAAATAAACACATTTTATGATTAAGTTGACTCAGGGTTCAAAACCACTGCTCGAGCCGATGAGGAGCAACAAGGCAATACTTTCATCAATATTATATGGGTTATATGGTATTTCAGATTAATTCAATTTATTTGTACTCGCATAATTCTGGTAGTCCTGGTAACTCCTGGTTGTCTCAAATCATGAATAATATCTTTTTCTTACAGTTTTTAATAAAAACATGAACTCATTTTTCAATTATTGAGTTTTTCAATTAATCCATTAACTTTTCAAATAAATTTCTTGCTCAAATACGTATGCACATTTAATCAAGTAAATTTAGAATAATGCTGAATGATTTTAACGAATTATCAATTTAATATGATGAGTCATCAATTGATGACCATGTTTATTTGAATTTTATATACAGTTTTCAATTTATAACACATTTGTTTCGATGAGATTCCTATTGACTATCGAGTCGTTTAGCGTTAAGTCAAATAAACTTTGGTTTCGATTATCAATAGATTGAAAAAAATGATTGAAATTATGATTGTTATTGATTTCGGAGATCCTCCGGAGGCTGTTCGCCAGTGTCGAGGTATGGGATGTTTGGGACTTCTGTTTCCGGTATCTGAAGACTGGTAGACATCGGAAGAGGAATTTGATTTCGTCTCTCAAATGCTTGTTTAGACCAAAATATATGAACGGATTGTAGACCACTGAAGACATGGCCAGCATATGGCAAGAGTAGAATATAGGTGTGTTGTACCTGGTTATGAGAGTTGGCTGGGTGAAAAATTACTGTGCAAGGTATTGATTAGAATTACTGCTAACCTGACTAAGTTTGGGCTGAAAACAGCGTATATGTGAAACAAATTCAATGGCAGCCAACAGATGGCGAAAACCAGGATAACTATGGCCAGCATCTTGATAATTTTCCTGTCGGTCTTCTTGATCCTCTTCTGGATGTCGTGGTCCCGGCGCCGGTACTTACGGCATATTTTGTGCCCGATTTTGATGTACGCAACGGTTGTTATCATTAATGGTATTAAATACTGTGTACTGAATGTCAGTAATATTATTATCCTTTTGTACAGAGTTTTTGGATCAGGATAAACCGTGTTGCACCTGGTCATCTGGATTAGCTGGAACTCTACAAGCTTGTTGAATACGAGCTCGGGCGTTGAAAATATGCATGCTATTATCCAGATCAATTTGATTGTTATGCTGATCGGCAGGACGTTTGATATTCGCCTATAGAACCGGCTGTTTATAGCCTGGTATCTATCGATCGCTATTATAGTCATCGTAAACGTCGAGACATATCTGTTGTGAAATATTAATCGATTTTTAAGTATTTTATTATTTTTTGAATAAAATTTTTATTTTTATTAATGGATTGAAATTTGAATTTCAAATAACTTTTTCTTGAATTTTTAGTTAAAATTCTAATCTTGCAATTTTTTTATCTCTAAGCAAATTGGCTTCTTATGTTAATTATCTTGATCCCTTGATCTTGAATATTCAGTAAAATATATATACACTTCAATTTGATTTTAAAATAAGAGGAAATAAGTATAAAAAAAAACTACTTTAATTATTATTGAATTGAATTTTAATTGAGCTGATCTAAAATCTCAATGACGAAAAACACCA
>JAQIXV010000137.1:0-86181 GCA_034700625.1 Tectocepheus velatus
TGTCCTGTCCTCAGCTGATCCCAAATGAGTCACTCCTCTTCAGTCTATCTACAGTCCAAAGAATTTTGAAAATGAGTAATAAGTCTAAAGAATTTTGTTCGTCAGTTGAGAGCCATCGCCTACTTCTCAACACTTATGACGACTTGACTCGAGTCTAAACCAGAGATGTCTGGCTTATGTCGATACCATTCGCTCGATACGAATTCGAGCCATTCCTGCAGTCACTACCCAATTGCCACAACACCTGATTCCAGAGGGACGACATGGACAACGACTAGCGGCGCAAACTTCTACTTCAACCGAAAGGCGGTTTCAAACATAACTAACATCCCTTTTGTAGCCCCGAAACAGCTATTCCTTGATTGCAAACATTCACTGAATCCGAATAACGGACTGCACAAAAACGTAAGGCCAAGACTATCGAACCTTTGGGTCCATATATTCGTCGCCCGAATTTCAAGGCCTTCTTCAGAGCCAAGAATTTTCCGGTTCAGCCCTTTGTTCCCCGTATTTACGACCAGCGATGGATGGGTCGCATACTTGAAACCATCACTTGACAGCCGACACGTCTGAACCCCCAAAAGGATTCCTCTTCATAACCAAAAGCCCTGATTCAGGCCATGAATGGGTCACTTCAGCCGATTCCAACGGCTTCTGAACCGAACAATTGGTCCGAACTTTGAGACAAAGTTAATGTCAAGTCTAACATTTGAAAATCGCTTCCGAAGCTCTTATTGAAGGTAGGTACAATTTGAAGCAAGCTGAATTTGGTTATCAAGGTGATTTGAAGCAAGCTGAATTGGGTCATCATGGTAATTTGGAGGTAGCTCAATAACTAGGAATTCTTGAAACGAAGAGTCGACTCTCAGTTCAGAAGTTTTTTTTGAAAAATTCATTTAATAATTGATTCAATTGTTGAAAATATTTTAATTAAAAATTTATTATAATTTTCAAACTACTTCTGCTTCATTAATATGAACATGATCAATTTCATTGTTAAATACTTTCAATTCTTGTCAATCCTTTCTCAATAAAATTTGTGTCCATTTCTTTTAGGAATTGATTTTTTCAAACATTTGATATTCATTTTCTCAACAGATATCCAATGGTTTCAAATCAATAGTAAGACTCAATTGAAGGACACTTCTTCTGAAACTGAATTTCAATCAATTTTTATATAAAATCAATTTTTTATTGAATTCAATGAAATTAATTATTTGAATATCGATGTGATATGTATTGTGACAAATATATAAACTTGCAATCAATTCAAGTGATTCAAATGGAATGGAAATCTTGTAAAAAATTAATCAACTTTTCAAACATTAAATATAACATAAATTTAATTTAAATAATATTTTAATTAATAATAATTACGATAAAAATAGTTACAAATAAAGTCAATTAAATTAAAATAATAGTTCGAAACATCAGATAATAATAATAATAATAATAATAATAATTAAAAGGCACTGAATTTGAGAATCTTTTTATTAATTAATGCTAAAAATCGATACAACTATAGCCTAATCACAGTTAGGGGTAACGTCTGGCCAGTTGTGGACGGAATCCAGTCCTGCATTCATAGTCAGAGTCGTAAGTCATTCGCTGTGCTCTTCAGCAATGGTTTGAAGCTCTTTATTAGGTTTGACTCTCGGATACAACTGTGAAAATAGAGATAAAAATGAAAATTTATAGCAAAATATATACATTAATAACAGTATATAAAAGACATGAGTTATACAAATATTATTAGTTTTTTAGTTGACATCAAAAATATTGTTCGAAAAACTGTGGCTCTAAATAAATAGAAGATGAAAGACATACTCCGAGCAGATTTCTTGGCACATATCCCTCTTGGTCTTGAATCCTGGCCCACCACCACTCACGTTCCTGTTCGTCGCCCTTTCGCATAACAGTTATGACATTCCCCTCTTTAAAGCTGAGTTCGTCAGCGTTTTGAGACTCATAGTCATATACGGCATAGACTTGACTGGCGTTCAGTATTCCGAGCTTTTCCTGAACTCCTATAAAGAGAAGAGCGAGAGATATGTCAAAAACAAATCAAATAAATGATAATAATAAGCATTGCGTCCAAACTTTGGAGCCGTGGGTAATAAAAAGTGACTTAAATAATATGGGGACCGACATCTCACGTACCATAAAGATATTGGGAACAGCCGTCAAAGCCTTCCTCATCCTCTTCGCACTTTTCAGCAGCTGTTTCTTGATCTGAGAGAGTGGTGGCAAAAATGCAGGCGCCGTTCTCTACCAAGAACTTAACCATGCTCAAATTATTGCAGGAGGCGGCGCAGTGTAACGGAGTCCTGTGTGGGAGACAAACAAAATTGTTAGTCGTTTTCCAAAACAGTAATTAATATTTTTTTGTGTTTCAAAACATTTGTCTCAACCCGTCCTTCAAATTATGATTAATTGAAATCAAAACAAAAGTTTATTAAAACAAAACAAAAATGCAATTATTTTTCAGAGCAATTAATAAGACCTTGATCATTATCTTTGCCTTTATGTATTTACTTTTAAAAAGGTTTAATCTTTTATTTCTGAATATTTCCAAAAGCATTTCGAACATAAAAATAATGAAAAATTAAGTGTAAGGAGAAATTAATTTTGATTTTCATTGAAAAACGTTTTTCAAGAAATTCTCTTTTATTGTCGACTTATTTGACAGATAGAGAGGAACGGAAGGGAGAGATGGAGAGGGAGATGGAGCCCAAGAAAATGAATAATGAGTTTCAATGAAAAAGATTTTCGACAGTGAATTGATTTTTCTCTTTCTATTTAATACAGAAAATACTTTAATACCTTTAATACTGTAATACTTTACTGGCATTTAATGCCACAAAAAATTAAAGCAAAAAACTTTCGTTTCTTTTTTTTGATCGCATTTCGGAGAAAGGGATTCAGAATTGGAGTCTATTTTTAAACCCAATGAATAGAATTTCATTTTCACGAAATAGTCTTCAAATGTATTATTTTTGATTACTTTCCTTAAGTAATAAATATAATGATTTTCCAGTCTTTCCAGTGACTCAACACTTGTTTTAATGGTTTTCAATCGATTCTACAATAGATGTGTTTCAAATCACTGGAGAGTTATTGAACTTAAGTCAATATCGTGAAGATTATTAGTGTAAAACCAGCAAGAACATTTATGTTTTATTGCCCTAATAATGAGCTAATTAAAAGTTATTCAAATATTTGCATAACTCGATTTGGAAGTCTTAGTGAACGTGCATGATATAGTGAACATGCTTGATACATTTTTCACATCTGCACTCTTTTCTTGCAAAACAATATCAGAGAAATCGATTAATTTTCAATTCAATTGATTGGAATATCTTCTGGAAAAAGCGATAATAGTTTATCATTCCCTCGACTCAATCCTATTGAATCGGAACATCCTTTGCATACCTGTGCTCTCAGTGGCCATCATTTCAGAACAAATCAGGGATTTTATTGGGATTTCAAGTGCAGTGCAGAATATTTTTCACTTTGATGTGTCCGAAGAGGAGAGTATTTCTCTCTTTTCTCATATAAACTATTGTTTTAACATTTGGTTTGACTTTTGATTCTATTCTTTTGGAAATCTATTCATTTTGAGAGATATATAAAATTCAGCGAAAAATAGTGAAACAACTAAAAGAAGAAGTAGTGAACTGAATATCATTTGTAGGAAAGACTAAAATATATGATATCGTAAAAATCCAAACGCCGTTCCCAACAGTTTCAGACAATTTAATGATACGAAAGACACTTGACTTCATTGCACATAAATTATATGCATTTTCAGCAATACTTTCGCTGAAATAAATCGCTTTTTGATAACTATTATGGTTTTCCAAACCCAAAAAATGCCATAAAATCTGAAAAAACTATTTTCTATTCTATAAAACAGAAGACCAATAGAAAAGCAAATCAATAGATAAGGAGTAAAACAAAAGAATATTTTTCTCGACAATAGTTTTTCCAGCGTTTGGTTTATACCTAATTAATGGCTTTGGTTTATGTCTTGCCTACAGAATACTGGTCTACACACAGAATCCTTAAACGACTTTGTGTTTGAGTAGAAAAACAGTCGGCCCTCTCATTAGAGCCATGATTTATGTAACCGATAATTGTTTAAAAAGGAAAAGACTTTTCCTCTTTTTGTGGAAAATACAAAATCAATTACGAAAACTAATTAAACAAACATTGGATACGAATGGCAACTGAATAGACATAAAAACTAAGTGAATGAAGGCTTAGATTAATTGAAATGTTTTTTTTTCTTGTGTTAGTGTTTCATCTGTTGTGGACTACATACCATCCATCGCTATCCTGTGCGTTGACATCACATCCATTTTCGACCAGATATTTAACAATATCGAAATGACCGGCGCATATGGCGTTGTGCAGAGCAGTTATACCCTCGTCATTAGCAGCACTGGGATTTGGCACCTGATAAAAGAGAAATTTTATTTACATAAGCTATTCGTTGACTCAACTCGAGAGGAAAGTTGACTCTTTGTCTTATACGTCAAAAGTACTGACACTTTAGTTGATTATCTAAATTGAAATCTTTATATAAACAGTAAATAAACTGCTTTTGAACGGAATATTCCGATAGAAAAACGAGAAAAATGTTTAAAACATTAGTTCAAAGCCTCAGACAATCATTATTCTGTGTGTCAGCGAAAGTGAGACACAAAAACAAATTTAATGCAATTTTTTGCATAAATTTATGTTTAGAACTGATATTTGTTTCATAGACTTAAGACCTAAACCTTAAGAGCGTTTGTTTTGTGGTTAGATTTTTATTGATGAAGAAGTCATTAGTTGTTTCGCAAAAACAATAATAATATAAAAATATTAATCAAAAGAAGTACTAAAGACTCACTTCTTTGGCGGTTCTCTTAACGAGTTCGAGCTCTCCCTCGAGCGCCGCATCCAAAAGGAGGGCCAACGGGTCGAAACTGACTCTTCGGCTGACAACAAGTGGATGCGTTCCGTTGGAGCTGTTTATCTGGTCGTTGTCTTTGATATTCAATTGATTCTTAAGGTTTCCTTTGGCTCTCTTGACGTCGACTATACCCTTAGATGTCGTATAGTTTGGCAAAAGATTATCTCCAGTCGTGAGACAATCGCTATCTTTTTTGGTCTTCTTCTCAATCATTAAATTAGAGTCAAATCCCTGTCTATTGGTCTCATCCTTAGTCTGTTCGCTCAGATGTAAGTCTTTGATTAGATTTATATCACTTTCAATGTCTTTATCGACACTTTTATCCGATTTTTGTTTATCCGTTAAATTGATTTCAACTTTATTTTCGTTCAATTGGTTTGAATCAGGTTTTCGACTATCGCTCAGTTGTTTTGGACAGGAATTGCTCTCCGATTGAGTCTGCGATAGGACCGGCATTTTTGGCTCAGAGTCGATGGACTTTTTGATAGTGTTGGTCACCTGAATGGCCAACTCCTGCTCGATCTCGTTGTTGTCGACAACCGGACGCCGTTTCACTTTATGCCAATCATTCGCCAAATTATTGTTATTGTTATTAATGGCAACACTTTTATCACTGCTTTTGTTATTAGTCATAGACTTGATTGTGCCGTAAGTACTCTCCCTATCCCTGTCCTCACTCTTGGGGACCAATGTATTGGAATTAATCGAACATTTATTGTCTTTAATAATAGCAGTGGTTGTGCCCAATGTTGTGCTTATCATTGATTTTGTTTCACAATTGTTGCCATTATTTTGAGATAACGAAGAAGTAGATGACAGCGAAGAGCTCTGAGAACTGATATCTGGTGCGATCGCCGGTCCATTCAGAGCTGAACCATCTGTGGTCTCATTGAATGGCTGTTCACTTGAAATACGGTTCAGAAGTGATTGGGATTTATCCTCATAGGAGTGAGGCATCGATTGGTGGTGGTGTTGCTGTTGTTGGCAATGGTGTGGCAGCTGTTGAATCATTAATCCAGACTTACTATTGATAGCATTATATGCCTTTTGAACGGCCAGTGATGTTAACGGAAGCCTAATAATGGACAGCATATCGATAGCAATCGTTATATTATAAAAGTTATGACAGTTTTTCATAGTTTTTAATCAAAAATCGTAAATCACATCCAAAAAGGCAAAAGTTATCATAAAATAATAGTTTGGATGAAAATTGTATTTCTTCTCAAATCAATTCCGGAGTACATCCCATAAAAACAGTCATAATTTCGAGTCTAATAAATGTGTTTCCCTTACAGTCCTAACAGCAGTCACTCATTCTTCTAACTCTTCATATCGAGTGTCAAACAAAACATTAGAGAATCGCTTCCAAAGACAGTAAAGAAATTGAGTTTGAAATCAATAGAAGAGATAAATCTAAAACTCAACTTAAACTTAACTTTCATATTACACAACACCCTCTCCCCTCTCGCTGTTAAAGAGTATTAAAATATTAGTCTGAGTGGAAAAAACTCGACTCAAATGATTGATCGATAATAAGGATAGAAAATAAATTATTGGATTTTCTGAACCCAAACGAGATTTCTCTCCCAATTCGGTACCAATTTATAACCCAAGAGAGAGTTTTCAATCTTCGAGTCTAATCAGTTGAGACAAACTATTTATCTCACATTAAATCAACTGAATTGAGAGGAATCTCCACTAAGTCTTCAATATTTTCATAGATATTATTATTGACTATAAGTTTGTTTTGAGACAAGAATCGCAAAGACTATTGTTTTCATTGTATGACATTTTCTAACCTCAAAACCTCTCAAACGAATGCATAGGAAAATGATTTTTATTGGATATCAATAATGATTTAATATATGAATATACCGACAATTGTCTGAAACAATATTTATTTGTATAGATTATAGGGACGACTGTTCTCTGAATTATAAGAAAAATAAATAGTCTATTGTTTTCAGATTATATACGTTTTCCGGTATTTGAGAAGAAAAAACAGGAAAAGTCTGAATTGTTATTATTATTTGAGGTAAAAATGAGCTAGCTTAGATTAGTTACAGTCTCGTTAATTCCCTGAAATCTAGAAATGTCAGGGATCTTAAATTTGTTCATGTTTATTTTTATCTAAGCTCTGCTTTCAAGTCTGATCATTATATAAGACTTATTCCAAATATTGTGAACCTTTTAATGACCTAGGGGGGAGTGGGGGGCTCAACATAATTTCTAAATAAAGAGAATCCCGGAATCAATGAATGTTAAGGTTTAACGACTGATAATGTGTTGTAATACTCGCCTATTATATCCACTATTGGTTGAACTGATGGTCGCATTACTGGTAGTCAATAAATTTGATGATTTTTTGTTAAAACTATTGCCACTATTCCTGGTATTAGAGGACAAGGCATTCACATCGACTGATTCGCTGCCGATCTGAGGGCCGTACAAATGATTGGGTGATTGACGCGGCGGTGGTATCGGTTTGACCGGAACCGAAGGCTTCGGCGGTACAATGGGTTTGGGTTTTGTATTCGGTGGCACTTTTGTAGCGGTTTGTGACTGATTTTGATTCGGGTTAACGGTTGGCACAGAATGGCTTTGAATCACACTTTGGTTTGTATTCATTGAATTGTTTTGCATTTGTTTGTAATTAATTGTATTATTGTTATACGAATTGGGATTTTGTTTGATTTGTTTGTAATTAATTGAGTTATGATTCGTTTCGACAAAACTATTGGAGTTATTAAATATTTTTGGGTTTGGGTTGACATTCTGGTACGGATGCTGTCCTGAAGTCATGTTATTAATACTGTTGTGAATCTGTTGTTGCATTTTGTAGGCAATGATTCCGTTGTGGTTCTGAATGGACGCCCGGTCTGACGATCCACTGCTTCCTGAGGGCGAAGGTCTCTCTTCTAGCAAAGAGTTCTTTGTATTCATCGAAAGCTTTGGATTACTGTTAATGTTATTCGTAATAATGGATACGTTGTTAACGTTATTGTGATTATTATTATTGTTATTATCGTTATTTAGAGAACTATTTGTCGACAATATCTTCTCGTTTGGGAACTGACTGTGGATTCTATCGGCTTCTGGAGTCGAAACACACAATTGATTGGTGGCCGACGTCTGGCTGTAATGTTGCGGCTGTTGTCTGACTCCGAATTTCGTATTATAGGGTAAAGTCTGATACTTAGGGTCTTGTTTGCAGCCCATAAAGTCTTTATTGACGTTAATGTGTGGATCAAACTATGGGAACGCCATAAGAAAGAGAGTCGTCAGTCAAATGATATGTTTTGTTATGGAATGGTTTGGAATTGACATTAGTTTTAATGACGATATGAATGGCAGAAAATATTTTAGGTTTAAGTAAACCAATGAAAGGACACATACCTCACTAATTCTCGACTCATCTCTGAGCACAGGCTCAACGGCAGCGATGTTTAAATTGGCACTCAATGGTCGCATCGTATGGCTCTTATGCCGGTGTCCGCTGTGACCGACGGAACTCCTGAGAAGAGCACTGGTATTGATGTGGACTCCGTTTTCATCGATTCCATTATTGGCTCGAATTAGGTTTGAATGCATTTGTGATGAGAGCTGTTGATTGAGTTGTCTCTTTCGGGCCAACCTTTGCTGCAGTTCACTGATCCGTTTGTCCACCTGAACCATCTCCGACTGGCGTTGAGTCAATAGACCCTTCCTTAGCATCAATTCGTGTCCATTCTGTTCACTCAATTTGCTTCGATACTAAAGATCACAAAATAAGGCACAGAATAAGTGCCAAAAGGTATTCAAATACGCGAATCATTAATCAAGAAAATACTTTTGTTTGGCACAACCTTTGGCTCAACCGTTAAACAATTAGACTGTTTTTTAGGGAGAAATGATATCGAGTGGAAGGACTCGATTCAGAGCTGCAGACCATTCAAGAAGTTAATGAGAAAAGTATTTTCTCATTAGTGAAGAGAAAAACTTATTTCTCCGTTCAATAGATTATTGAATCATTCATTAGGATCCGTCTTATCCTACAATTGTATTGAATTGTGAGCCAAAGCTATTCCCAAATATAATTTTAAATATTAATTCCAGGGATCGTCTGATTTATTATTTACGCTCTGATTCTATATTCATGAAAAAGGACTCTATTTCTACCATTTATTATACATTGTCTGCAAAAAAATTGGTTTGTTTTCAAAAATACATTTAGTTCTGATTTTTGGCAAACATATCACGGAATAAGTCGGGCACAGAATAGCTCAGAATAAAACTGAATAAAACGTCTTTCACTTCCACTGAACCACAATTCGTCGAAATTTGGATTTATTTTCAATTTATTGAAAATTCAATCCTAAGAGAACCTAAGAGAGGGAAACGACGAATAAAATTGCATTTTCGTGTTGTTTCATAGATATCTCAATACCTTTTAATGCCTATTATTTTTGAATTCACTTAAGACTAAGGAATAGTTTATTTGATTTTCTCTTATTATTTGGTAAAACCTTTTCCTATGATATTCACGGGATTTTACCATCAGATTGAATAACGTTTGAACGTTAGACTTAATTAAGGGATTAAATGCAATAAATTAACAGAAGATATCATATTATATATAATAATAGGAAAACTTAATGACTTAATAGTTGAATATTTTATGAACTTATGTTTTGATGTTTTTATTTTATTTACAAAATGCTAATCATTTAATAGTTATGTATTTAAACATAGAGTTTACGATAATTTCCATATATTATACGATAACAGCTGAGAGAGAGGAGAGATAACTGAGAAACGGGACTCACATTAAAAGTTTAATTTTGAAGTTTAATCAAAACGTTGGGCCAGAAGTTGATAAAAACAAAACAAAAGTAACAAAAAAAAAATAGTGGACTCACCAGAAGTTCTTGTCTCAACTTTTCCAATTCGATGCCATGTTTTGCATTAGAAATGCCGTTAATATGATAGCTATTACTTGTATTTCCTTTTCTGAGTTCTTCCAATTGTCTGGTAAGTGCATCCACTTTAGTCAGTGCCACAGAAAGCTCTTTCTCTTTTTCATTAAATAAGGTGCGGATGGATTCCAGTTCAGAGCCTAACAATTGAGCAAGGATAATTCAAAACAAGAAAAGAGATGAGAAAAATGTGGGCAAAAAAACTCATTAAAATTAAGTGCATTGAGTGTCGACTCATTCCAAATATCTCTAAATTATTTCAGATCATCGACTGTGAAGACTATGAATCAAATTATGAATTAGAGGTACAGTTATGCGGAGCATAACTATTAACTCTATTGTAGCGAAAAAGAGATGAGCCATTCCCCGACTCTGGCACTCTTTGAATGCCACATTAGGTTTAGGCCTTAATCTGACGCATTTCACGTGTGTTTCCACTCTATTATCATTAACGGATGCATTACTAAAATTGAGTATCACTTCCACTAATTTATAAGTTTAGACCCAATTAAGTATTTATGAAAATTTCTGATGAATTTCTTCCTTAAACAAGGGGTTCGTCTTGTCTTTCACGTACTCTCTTTATATTTATTCAAATCAAATGTGTATTAAAATATTCAAATCAAAACAATTTAGAGTTAAATTACATGAGTTTGAGTATTAAACTCTGAATTTTGTTGATTAGAATAAAAAAGCAATTCTTCTGATACTATACTAAAGGATATTCATATCAAAAGGGATTTCAAATTTAAAATATTTATTGTATTTGAATTAATTTTTGTAGTAAAAAGTCTTTTAGTTTTGTTCTCCAAATACATTTAGGAGAGGAGCCATTCATTCAATAAATATGCAAATTATTATCACTACTCATACCAACTAAAATAATAATGAATTTTAATACAAAATCTCTGGAAATAGAAGTTTTTGGAGAAGAAAATCAATAAAACTATATTCAAAATAGCCTTTAATTACAATGTGTTTGCATTAGATATGAGTTTTGTAGTTATAATATTCAGTATAAAAATGTTTTGCATTATTGGAAAACCATTTGATTAGAAATGAGAGCAAAAAATATTTCACTCCATTCAGACGTGAAATCGAGGAAAACAGAAGGGATTCCAGAATTGATTCAAAAAAAAACTTTTCTTTTCTGAGTATTTCTTTTCAATGATTTTTTTCAATCAAATTTAAAATGTTTTTTTCACTGATGTAAGCAAAACAACACAAATAATATATAGATTTCTACCGAAAACTACTGTATATTATATTTTGATTTGGAGAGTGAGCACAACACGACTATTAACTTAAATTTTCATGAAAATCAATATCAGATATAATACGATATATTTGATTCACTTTTGAGGAAAAACTAAAGCAGTTTTGCAATAATTTCTCTTTATTTTTATTTTTTCACAAAATGATTAAGTTTTTGATCGACAAGTTTTTCAGATATATATTTCAGATTCGGATTAAATTGATTTCAGTCGAAAGAGTTCTGAAATTTCATTTTCAACGAAAACTTCATTATTCAAGCGATAAGTGAACAGAAAAGTGAAAATTTGAAACAAAAACAATTATCAGAGGAATTGAGTGAATAGAAGATTGAAAACAGATTTTTCGATAATAATACTCATGTCATGAGAATAATGATTATATGAAAATCAATTCCCCTTTAGATCAGACAAAAAAACGATTTATATTTGCCTTTCAATTTCAAAAACAAAATGTCTTTCAATTAATTGCAATCAATTCGTGATTTTCAGCGATTTTTTTGATAGCACTGAAAGAAAATGATTAAACAAAAAGTAGAGGAAATGTCTTTTTATTTGTTTTTGAGACAACTAATCAAAAACCAACAAAAATATACTTCTAATTAAAAAAATGTGGAGAAAAAGAGTAGACTTTGCACTGAGACCCAAATTAATGGCTCTTTTCTTCAACAGAAAAATAATAATTGATTGTCGAGAGTAAGAGAGCGTTGAGTTACCAAAAAAGTCGTGTAAAACAATATCGCAATGGCTTTCGCTTTCACTTTCGATGTGGAGAGTGAGAGAGAGAGAGAGAGAGAGAGAGAGAGAGAGAGAGAGAGAGAGAGAATTTTTTCGGTGTTTAGCTCTTAAGCATAGCTATAGTCAAAGGAATGAGAAGGAATCTAAACAACAGCAGAATTCTATATAAAGAGTAATATAGAGAATGAAAGTAAAGTTAAGCCGAAGTCATAAACTAACAAACGAGAGAAATGCCATTCAATCCTAGCGATAGTCGAAGTGGTATTACATACAATATATATGCCATACTCTGTATGACAACTGTGTTATGGAATTCAGTGTGAGTTTGACTTTGACTTGAGTTGCACTTTAATCCTATGCACAAAAAAAAATAAGTATAGATTAGCCCTTTTATGGACGCCACACACATTACAAGATGATGGGCCAAGGCTTCGCATTTCGCTGAGACCATGCAAATAGCTCCGGATATTTAGCACCGGATTCTCAGAACTCAATGAGACATAACATGAAATAAGGTTTTCGATGTTTTTGGTGTTATTTTTCTCTTGTAATGAAATAGTCGTGTTATACGAACATTCTTGTTATGGTTTAGTAGGTTTTGGTTATCCCCTTCACACAAGACATAGTGTATAAAAACACAACAATAGTGTCTATACTTTGTTTTTTAAGACTGTGTTTCACGCTTTTGAGAGTTTCAAAAGAATTCCTGCAAAACACAAACTTCTGGTTTTTATTTTTATATCCTTTGGTTTAGGTTTTCATATTTTTCTTCAAAAGACTTTTATTTCTATTTTCTCTTCATTTATATATAACTCACACAAAGATCGAGAGTCAGAGCGAATAGAGTATTACTTAACGTTTTGATTCAAGATTTCACACAATTTCAAAACTCATACATTTTTTCGCTTTGGCTCTTATTCTGTGCGAAAATCCAACGAATTTCTTCTCGACTTAAATGCCATAACAGTTATAGACTTCTCAAAAGATTATTTCACTCTCGGATTCTGTACTTCTCTTTCAAAACATATTTCAAAGTTTATTATGATTTCAATATTTTATGATTAACTACACAATCAATAAGACGTTATATAACACCGACTGAACGCTAAGAAACGAAATAACAAACAAAGACTTACTGTATGTTATGTTTACCGATATTTTTGGAGAAATGTTTTTCGTCAAACATTTCTCATATTTCTATTTGAAAACTATCTTTAAGTATGTTTTGAATCAAAAAAACTTTTTCCGATTTGAAATGAGATTTGTTTTGGAAAAGAGAGGCAACAAAACCTATTTTCAAAGTTATAAAACAAAATTGATGTCCTATTAAGCGTAAACAAGCAAGCTCACATCAATCAGGTGCTCTTTAACAATCAATTAGTCCCTAAATATAGTATATAATCCGCTCATTAGTGAAGTCACTGAAACATCAATTAAAATATTTTTTTCGTTTGAGTCGAGAATATAATGTTGTCTTAATTAATGCAGAATTAAAAATGTTTTTAAACATTTGAAAAATCTCTTATTATATCTCAAACAAAACAACTCTACATTTAATTTGTTTTTAATGAATAGTAAATCGTTAAAAATTTCAAACATTATTGCCATTAATAATAGTGTAGACAAAAGTCAATCAAAAGCATTGATTTTGCGTTCATTTTAAGAAATCAATGGTTTGTTTTTGAAATCAAAACAAAAAGTCTGTCAATAATTCAATTTTTTTCATTTCATTTCAATTGGTTTTGTTTTTCAGTAATAATAAGATCCGTTTATATCCCAGAATATCCAGGAAATGACACATTAAATGAATATAACATTTATATAAAAATCATGAATCAATTCCTAGTATTAAACTTTGGATTTAAACGAAAATAAAAAGAAATAAAATTTGAAATTCAAGTCTTAACTCAATCAACAAAACGAGTAAAATATTATATCAAATGTTTGAACAGAAAAAGAGTAAAACATTTTCTCATTTGAATTAAGTTAATAGAGTTTGAAATTAAATTACATTTCATTGCAATCATATTCTGATCATATTTTATAAAATCATAAAAAATATGAAAAATGTCATTAAATTGGAATAAATTGAATCAGAATTAAGTTGAAAAAAGTTATGAACTCTAATATTGAACTAAAAATAACTCTTTTTTCAGAATCAAAATCTATTGAATCGATTGATGAAAATGTTGAGTGAAAATAACAATTGGCTTCTTTGAGGCCTCAGTACTTTTGTTGAATAAGTAAAGTCAATCTAAAGGTTGGTATTTCTCTTTATAGAGGAGAGAATAAAAAGTTATTTTCCGTCAGAAAACTATTTGATTTTCAGGTGACCCAAAGTCATTGGCAAACACTCGACTATTATTAGGTTTTTTATTTGATATATAACTCATTAGCGATGAATTTTATCAGATCGGCAATCGGTGTCCCGGAGCACATTTCTTGTGTCTGAGAGTGGCTTCCAGTCTAACGGTCGCACAGCACTGTTGTACAACAGTTCGCTTCCTAATTGTATAACTGGTTAATCGCTGTTAGAGCCGTTAGTTTACAGTACTATTAGTTTTTCTAATATTATTAGATTTCACAGAAGAGAGGATAAGAGTCAGAAAAAAAATTTTGCGCCGAAAAAAGAGCCCAGAGTTTAATGCAGTGTTAGCGCAAACTTCCTTATTCCCAGCCTTTCCTGTATTTCACCAGTTTTTGATGTGGACTAAACAGACTAAAGACTAACAGTTTTATCAATTGTTTGGATAACTCTGAGATAAAAATGCGATAGAATTAGTGAATAACTACCAAAAGAATTAACTTTAATAATAATAACGACAAAAGGCTGTGAAAAGAGAAAAATTTCTGACCAAAAACATATATAAAGTATATATTTTATTCTTTAAGCTTTCAATTAGTGTTTGTGTCGATTGTATTAAATGTTTGCCTTTTTTTGGTCTCATGTCATACACAGAATGACATTTTTATACAGAATTGTGAACACATTGTGCGGATCTGTCGGATAGAAAATCAGACAAAAAATGGTAAACTATTTTCAAAAGAGACTGAGTTTTACAAATACTTTCTTGTCTTTGAAAAGACCAAAATCTACGGCAAATATCTTTTTTTAAAAGGAATTGAAATTGAATTTAGACTTCAAACTAACCGCTAAAAAATCATATCTGCAAACAATAGTCGACAATCAAAAGTCGTTAGGAAATCATTTCAACATTAATATAGAGAACAGTAATAATAGCGAAACTACACATAAAACGATTAGAGGAGAGAACAGGAGAGGGAAACAACAATTTTCAGTAACTATTTAATCGGAAAGAAATTTTTTCTGATGAGTATATAAACTGATGTTTGGATTCTCGCAAATAAATTGCATTTTAAAACACTGAACAAAAATTTTCTTTTCATAGTTTACTTGTCTTCCACTTAATGGTGGAATTTATTTTCAGGTAATATTAAGAAATGATAATAAATATATTCTCTTCTTATATCTCGAGTCACAAATAATAAGTTTTGCGTATAATATGAACATAACGTTTATATCACATTATATTATGATAAACATTGTCTGGTCTTATATGAGGGGAGAGAGAGAGAGGGAGAGAGAGAGAGAGAGAGAGAGAGAATATTCTTGATATGATAGAAATTACGAGTCGTATGACATTTTGAGGCTTTAATGCTCTAATGTTTTCTAAAGCACGCAATGATTACATGAAAGTCTAACTCACGAGTTGTGTGTCTTTTTGTGGATTTAATTTAAAAATATGTTCTTTAAATATAAAGTTCACAAAAAATGATGAAAAGTTAATTCCTGGTTGTATTGCACTGACATATACAACAAACACGAATGTGAGTCTCATTTTGAGCCTATTTTTCAATTTTGTTTGCATTAAAAATATTTTTCGAGTCAACTATAATAACAACATTTTGATGAACTCATTAACGAATGAAATGATTTTGTTTAGAAAATAATTACAATTGAGACTCAAAGTTAAATTAAATAGTTGCTTTTTCATACACAACACAATTCAATTGCTTTTGTATTATTTAGTTTTCGCTTTTAATGAAACTTTCATTTTATCTGAAAAATTATAAAACAGTTTTTGACAACAGAACTAAAAATCTGTTTCTCAATAGCTTTTGAATTCCGAAAAACTATTCATACGTTTGTTGTTTTGTGAAAACAATTGCTAATAATGTAATGATTTTTCTGTTCAATAGAAAAAAAAGTTGACTACTGTTTGGCATAAGATATGTAGTAATACAGTGTATGTCATACACAATGAGCTTAAGATCGGTTATCATTAGTTCTCATACATCAAAAACAGTGATTAAGACCTTTCACTTTCCCTGTTGTGAGAACAGCACAACAGCATAAGACATGTCTACGAGAAAAAAGTCAAAACGAGAATTAGTGCAACAAATCATAAAAATAGAAAAATGTTGAGAAAAACGAAACGAAAAATAAAAAATATTTAATCGCTTGAAGATTGAGATCCTCTTTAAAGATATGTTTGAAATACAAAAAGTCTATACAAAACAGACTCTGAGTTCCAGTAATTTTTGTTCTTCACTTCTGAAGACACATCAGCTCTCTCTTAGACATACATCGCTGGAAGGCCTCCAAAAACTCGTCTATAGTTTAATTACACATTAAATACATTTTTCGCAGTGAAGTCGACTCAGGAATAGAAAGATTTTTTTTCCAGAAGAGAAAAAAATACACTCTTTTTATTGAAAACAATTTCCATCCCTAATGTGTATGTCCTTGCCGTGCGACTGGTATGTGTGCATATCCGGCGCTCAATTATATTTCCTTAATAACTATCATAAGTCAAATACTATTCCTTTGTATCCGACGTTTTTTTTTCACACAACAAGAGTGTCATTCATTTTTTGATTGTCGACAATAATATCATAACTGAGTTATTAAATGTTTGCCCAAAACATAAGTTTTATAATAATAAATGTTTTGAGAAAATTGTTATTCGCTTTGAATTTCAATTGAATCTAATGTCAGTTTAAGGACTGAATTAAATCCAAAACATAGTCTCATTAAACAAACAAAAATATATTATGAAAAAAAGTGTCATAATTGAGCAAGGGAAATTGTTAAAAACGTGATAGTACTCACATAAATTTGAGTTTGATCCTCTCTGTTTTTGAACTTGAGCCTTTAAAGCTCTAAGTTGTCTCAATTTGAGTTCCTGTGCAGATATTGACTCTTTGAGTCGATGGAGATTTTTGTCGTATTCGGTGATAGCGTGGGTCAGGTTCTGGTCCTGTTTTAAGTACTTTAATTTGTGTTCTCTGTTTGCTATAACTTTTTGTGTTGTCTCAATCCTCTCCTGTTGTCGAGTCGCCAATTCCCTCAACTCATATAAACTCATATTTTCATGAGTTTGAGCCATACTTTTGTTTTTACTTGATCAGAACGGACTAGTACATTTAATGTTTTGTTTAGCAGTTGAGTTATACCAGAGCTCCACCATAACTAACACCATAAGCCGTCCTAAACAGGTATGCGAATCAGGCGATTGCTGTTATAATACAAAAGCCATACACTTGTATGGTATGTGTGGTGTGTGTGCTGTGCGAGGAGTTGTTCACAATTCACTTTAGCACAGACTTCAACAACCATTCCATTCTTGAATTCACTTTTTGAGGTCAAACCACGTATTTAAACATTAGTTAAAAGTTGTTTAATAACTTCTTAATTAAATTATTTAATTATTAATATAAGTATTGGACAGTTGTCTCTCTGTCCATAAGAATGTCAATCCGTTTGGGGCTCACATTCTCTTTGACTGTTCCCTTGTTTAGTACCACAATAGGAATGTTTGGTATCGAGTCTTGTATACGAAATGTGACGCACAGTGTGTGTGTCTATCACTACAACCACTGAACAACTGGTAGTAGTGCTCGACTGCAAGCTGTGGCTTCTCTCGTCTGTGAGCCGCGCACTCACTCCAGGCCTGTGTCTCTCTCTCTCGTTTGCTCTCTTCTCTCCCTCTCTCGCCAGCACTGGTTCTCTCGGGTGAGGAGAGCGCTCACACAGTCAGTGCAACCCCTGTCTAGAATTGGGTAAATCTATTTGGAATGTTTTCCTTGGAAACGGACAGCCAATCACTACTAGCAAAACGTCAGACCAATAGTTAAAAACATTTTAAAAACACAAAAATTTTTATTGAAATACTTCTCATTACTATCGAAAGGAAAAAAGACGAGTCGATAGTCGACTGACTGTGGATTTAAACAAGACTGACGAGTGCTCTCAGAACAGGTCACTACAGGCAAACCCCAGTGACCCCCAGTTATGGCACTCAGTTCACTCAGGTATTACCGGATGGTGACCCCCAAAAAACTCTAAATGAATTGGCTCTCTGTCGGGACGCTGTTATGCCGTGCGCTCACTTAACCACAAATTTCATGTACAGTCGACTCTAATTAAGGGACAGGACTGTACCCCAATGGTGTGAATCCAGTGACCACTTATGTTAAAATCAATTGGCGCTCAACTTCTCTACTCTGAGTTTCAAAACATATTCTCAGTTTTTTGATAAATTGCTCAAAAAATTTGGCGAAAAATAAATTTAAAATTCATTTTTGTGTTAAACAGCTTTTTAGGCAAAACCAAAAACTTTTGATTTTATGGAAAATTAACGCAAATTTTATACACACTTTGTGTGAAAACAATAGAAAATTGAAATTAAGTGTAAAATAGTTACACAAAAGGAAATTAATTAACGCGAGAAAAGGTCTAATAGTTTTTCACTTAAGTTAATGAAAAAATTCAATTAATACTCAAATTTCTTATTGACTATTATTAATGAAAAAAGTCTTTTATTCGAAAACAATATTCAGTTGAAAACTCTTTTGTATTTGTTTTGATAAGAGAGGGGAGGAGAGGGAGAACTCAAATTTTTTTTTTCTCGAGAGTTGTTGTCATCTCTGAACTGGTTATGTAATGAAAATGTTTGGCTCAATACAAATAATACTTGATTTGCAATTCTTCTTCAGTTATCTGCAATGTTTGGACAGTACCACCAGCACCAGAGCACCGGCAGTCAGTGCTCAACAACAACTGGTAGCCGTAATTTTGAGACATACCTCGAGAGAGAGGCCATACCTATGAAAATAAACTGAAATTATTTTTTTTCGAAAAATCTTCAGCTCTTCTGCTTTTAGGATGACCTTCAGTGCAGAGCCTTTACAAGTGCTGACAATTTTCTTAACCGATTCCACAACTGAACGAAAGGAGAGTCAACTGATTTAACTCAGGGCTCAACTTGTTTTCAGAATTCAATTTTTTTTAATATTTGAAACTATCGTGAGTTTGGGTTAGAGATCCTCTAATTTTGAGAGACATCACTCTTTTTGACGAATCAAATCTCAAAAGACACACAAAATCGATGTATTTCTCAGATTTCATTTCAGATATAAAAAAAATGAGAAAAACTTTTTTCTTTATTAAACTTTTTTTTCTGTCTCTAAGTCTTGTATCGGAAATATTGAATTCAAATAAAATTATATAAAAAAAAATATTATTTGGATAAAGAAGTCCTGAATTTTTCTGATATTATTTTTTAGGTTCAGGGGATTAAAGTCGAGGAAACAATTTTTTTAGGTCTGAGCCATAATTTGTAACGAAAATCCAGAACTAATTTTAAGCTCAGAATAAAAAAAGTTTAAATCCAGTGAAAAACAACTCCAATTTCGAGTTCAAACTCAAATAAGTTTTTGAATATCTTTAGGGGTTATATAAAGTCGCTCTTCTCTTATGGCATACAGTCTTCTCATCTAATCTCAAGTCTTCCGAAACGAAGTAAAAACTTTTTTTTTTCTCTTCACTCGAAAAAGGAGTTTAAATATGCGAACAATTTCTTAAGAATTAAAACAAAACCCAATCCTTTTTGCATTTATAATCAAAAAAGATTTGAGCAATAAATTCAAAAAATGTTTTACTCGTTTCTGTACTTTTTTTTACTTCAAAAAAGGCATTGGAGTTGAAATCACGTAAAAATTGATTTGCTTTGAAAATTCAAATTTCATAACTCACATGAATTGCTTGATTCAAATATAATTTTCAATAGAATGGTCTTTAAGCCAAAATTAAAATTTAATTCAAAAGTTTGTCTAAAAAATTAATTCAAAAACAATTCTAATGGTATTTGCATTCAAACTCAACTTTAGTCTCTAATGATTAATGTCTTATACATTAATATTCCATATATTATATGACTATATTTGTATATATATATAAGTTGTATAAATGTATAGATATGTTGTGTGCACTAAAAGTTGAATTTCAAACTCAGGTGAACCACATTTTGCTGCTAATGTCGTGTAGCGAATGAATGGCATTACAATTATAGGCGTCGCCCGAAGAATAACATACAAAAAGAGAAATCATTTCCAAATGATATTCTCCCCTCTCTTACGATAGTTGTCAGCCTATGAGCTCTTTGTTCCCAATATTCTGTGCTCTCGATTTTTTTTCGCGGCTCTAACCTAACAAATAGTGAAAAAAAATTAAACTTTTATTTTAGATATTTTTTTGTGTCAACTCAGCAGAAAATCAATCCTTTCCTCTTATTCTGAATGCCTTTCCCCGCAATACTCATGTCCTCCGCCTTCGAAGACAAATGGAAGTCACAAACAAAATGTCTTAAAGAAGAAGAATAAGAGAAACGAAAAGTTATATAAGAAAGACATGAATTATCTTCGATTTTGTATTTCTGACACTTCAAAAGGTTGTCCTCTTTTGGAGACACAAAATAATAGCTAAACGAAAGAGAGAGACAAACAAAATGACAAAATAAAAGCCAAAACATCTCTTCTCTACTTTCAGCGCATATTTAATATTTCACTTATTTTTCGTCTCTTTTTTTGTATTACAGAAAAAGTTATCAATTTTTTTGAACAAATACTTAGTATTTTTGAAATATTGAGAGTTTTTTTCTCTCATCAAAAAGTATTTCTCAATTTATATCCATTTTCGACATCAAATCAAATCATATGTTGTTTTGAAGGCAGATAAGAGCCAATCGATTGAATGTCACAATAGAGTTGAATAATCGGAAACCTATTCAACATATCTTCAAATAATTGATTTTATGATTAAATATGAATAACACGAAAAGCATTTTTTAAAAAGTCCTTCAATTTTATTGAACGTTAAAGACTTCAATGATTTGTTTGAGTATCAAATGTTTAAACTGGAAATATGAATGTGAATGAACCTGAATATTGAAGTAGATTTCAAAGAGGTTCGCAACGATTACCTCAACCCTTAAAAATGTGGTGTCGATCCTGAGGTATGTGTCGAATAAATACCTCACTAATTGAATGGCTATGTATCAAACTAGCAAGCCTATTTAATTATTCAGAGTGTATGACAACGATAATACGATTTTTAACATGCTTAACAATATGGAATGCCCTAGAACCATTATTGGATTGACTCTGTTTATTGTTTTGCATAACTATATCCATAATTAATGAACATTTTTCTGATCGTATATAATATAAATGGAAAATAACTTTAATTTTATTCTTCAATAATATTAAAAACGAAGAGAACCGACAGTTGTGCTGAAAAATAGTTGAGAATAATATAAATTATTAATGAAATTAGTCTTATCTCTCTTCAAATGTAAAATATATTTCGCCAATGAATTCATTAGGAGTTTTCAAAATCTAAGGACTAATTATTTTGATTCTTACAAATAGAGATGTTTTGATAATTTGGTGAATAACTCCATTTAATTGATTTCTAGTTATGAACTGAAAACTCTGCTCAAAATTCATGGCATTTCTGTGGGATTTCATATGAAAGGTGAAGATTAATGTAAACACTATTCAAATGATAAGAACAATAAATAAGAGAAAACATCTAATTATCGTATATTTACATCAGAAAAGAGACCCCTTTTCTGTTATTTTCATAATTAATAGGAATTCTTGTCTTATTTTAATGAAATAATTTTCAAGATTAGTATTCTTGTCAAATGTGCCATAATTATCAAGGTCTACTGAATTGAGCAGGTTTTTGCCTTTTTTCAAAAAAAAAGTTTAAATTATTTTGAAATCATAAAAATTGTTTAATCGATTAAAATCTATTTTTTTCGAGGAAGTTATTAAAAGAAGCCTAGGTCAGATAAAATTTACCATAAAATCTTACGCTCAACTCATTTTATGGGCTTTTAATTGAATCACTTAAGAAATATTAGAGTTATATCTGATGACAAATGCAGTCAAATATCAATAATTATTTTTCATATTTAATAATCCGGAAAATTTTCAATCAGTAAAAGACATTAAATACGAGTTTAAAATCATAGACACATACATAGAGTTGGGAATAAAAAGATATTAAATTATATTTGAGACCAAAAATTGAACTTTACTTTTATGACATCGAAAAACTGAAAACCTATTATTAATAGCATTCGTCAAAAAATTATTTGTCGCAACCGATCAATAACTTGGTATTAGTTGTATGTCTTGTTTCACAAAAAACCTGAATACCATAGGAGAGTGTTATATACTTTTTTTTTATATAACATTTTTCTCTATAAATTGAGTAATATTTTAGTGATGTTATGAATTTAATAGAAAAATCTTCTCACGTATGGTCTCTGGGATGAAATAATCAAGTTTATAATTGAAGTCCTCAACAAAACTCAGTCAACCTGATCCTCACATTCGTCAGAGAGGAGACCCTCTTCTCTTAATTTTAATAATAATTCTCTTTTATCTTAAACTCAATGAACACCAAATTTATTGGCAATTTTTCTTCGCCTTATTCTGAGCGGATAACTGAGCAAAAGTCAGGATCAATGTCTCAGACGATACCTATTTTCGTGCAAAAAATAGTTTCAAAAAATTATACACAAAAGTGTGTGCAGTAAAAAAAAGAGAGGCCTTCCCAATAACTCTCTCGTTTATATTCGTTTCGTTAGAATTCATTTGAAACAGACTTTTAGTTTACTTTCTGAACGACTAAAGAATTTTGGTTTTATAGCCGTTTTTGTGTTCATTAATATTTTTTTTTCATTTAATATATGTTTTGTAACTAATTTCAGGATTTAAATCAAATTAGAGGCGAAAAACAGTCTTTTACTTAATGTATGGAAATATTGCATTTGAGTTGAGTTTAGATAAGAGATAAGAAAATGTATTCGCATTAAGACTTTCATACAATTTATTGAAATATTCATAAATCAAATAAATTATGGAATTATTTCAACATTTGTGTCAAAAGCCGAAGAAATAAATTCAAAATAAATATTGATTCCGATATTGAAATCAAGAAACAAATCATAACTTTTGGTAACATGTCGTGTGTATCAAAAGGTTTTTTATTTGGACAGCTCTACCCCTGGAATAAGAAAAATGAGAAAAATATTAGAAAAGTTTGTTTCGACAACAAGTCTCGCAAACATATTATTTGATAACAAGACGTAAAAGAAATATATATCCAAACATTGAGACGACTGTAAGAAATAAACAATTTTCATACTATTTATGTCTATTTGAATGATTGCCCTTCACTGAGAGAGGAGAGGGATTCGGAACTATATTTTTTTTGGTCGAATCACTTGATTTACTCTTTACTCGTAATTCAAGCAAAAACAGAGTCACACAAAAAAAACTCAGAATAAGTAACACTTATAGTATCGGCAAAAATGACAGCTTTTCATATCTGATATCAAAGAGATAATACATTTGTGAATCAGTTTTTACAAAACCATATATTAATCGATAACTGTCTTACATATCGAAAAAGATTTATATCGAAAATGTTTTCTCAAAAAAAAAATTTTAGTCTAAAATTAGAAACAAATTCAAACGAGAAGTGAAATGCTTCACAAGTTTTTACATAAGACTCCAAAACAACAATAAAAATCAAACTTCAATTTAAGATCAATTTATGAGATAAGACTAATATAAAAGAATGGCTACTTCTTTATGAAAAGATAACCTGTGCTCTAACAGGGCTATGGCTATGTGTTTAGCAATGTTTGTCAGCTCACGCTCTGTCTGCCAGTCCAGTGTTAGTGCCTCTCCATCACGATCTTGAGATCTGCACCCAATATATATTAAATAAGTTTTTGTGTATTGAGGAGAGAGAGAGAGAGAGAGAGAGAGAGAGAGAGAGAGAGAGAGAGAGACCAGGGAGAGCTAAATACCCCAATTTGTTGGATTGCAAAAGACTAGAAAATGTTCATTTATTGCCGGCCCTCGAGCACTGACAATAGCCGAAGACGCCCTAAAATAAGGCACAGAATTGAAGAGAGAATTGCCTTATTTTTCGTTACATAAAATCTTTGATAACACGACTGGCGAACAATTTTCTCTTTTTGTTTCTACACTGACTTCTAAAGCCAAGAATATAGCGAATGGAGTGAGCGATGAGTTACCAGAGACTGACTCTTACATGACATGAAAACACAGCACACAATTCCCAATTTGACCGGTGCTCTGCCAATGCTCTGCCAGTGCTTATCAAACAATAGTATTAATTAAAATGAAAATTTACTTTCTCTCCGATTAATCAGACGTTGAGTTACAAGAAAAGTGCGGAACATATCACTGATATGTGGAGTTGTGTTTGAGTTTTGCATTCATTTCGTTAATTAAGAAAATTCCGGTTAAAACCAATTATTCGATAAATTAATTTCGATTCTAAATGTCTGTCGAATCAAATCCAAGATTTTTCCGACACAAACACTAAAATAAATCAGTTGAATAATGACCAAGATCATTCAGCCGACAGCCATCTCCAATCACTCAAATTAAATAAATACCCTTGTTAATGTGTGACTTCAAGGGACAAATTACGGCCAAACCCTAAACTTTTCCTTTTTTTGTAAAACTATACTCTCGAGAATGGACCCCATGAGGGGTTGGTAACCTTGGTCATTTTTCAGTACATTTACTACATATTGAAAGTTAATATGGAAAGCAATGTAATAACAAATGTGGAAATCATTCGGTGCCTAAACTTTCTCTATAATTATAGTCGAGTGTAATGTAACTGATGTCGAGGTTTTGGAGGCGAGAAAAGTAATAACAAAATGTAGTGATTCCCAGAACTCAGTCTAACATTATATGGAGGTCTCAAACAAACCAATTAAGTCCAATACATAAACGATAGACTCGGGTATAATACACTCCCTCTCCCTCTCTTCGATGGCAAAGCTATCGGAATGTATTTGAGATATGAGTATATCTCTACTCCTGACTACTCCTAAACCAAAGTATTTTCCGATAAGTTGTCCAAACATTACAAATATTCCTAATATTGGCGACGCTTTTGTATATTACTCGGTATCGCATATAAAAACTTTTATTACTATTAGTATTATTAGTATTATTATTATTATTATTATTATTAGATTTTGGGTTCAATATTACAGTGAGTACTACAACTCATATCGTAATACATGCGGGCATTGGATACGAGAAACGAAATACTAAATGAAAAAATAAAAACCAAATGAAGAGAAAACTCTTATTATTCTTATCGGAGAAAAATGTTTTGCGACAAAAATAAAACTTTTGATTACCAGAAAAATGAACAATAATTTTGATAAGAAATGTATCGATCCGTTTGCCGTCCCATTTGTTATCCGCGAATCAATTATTTACTTTAAGTCTATAAATAGATATAAAACACTTCAGAAATTAATTATCAAAAGTGTAATGAACTGACATATCAATTGTTATTATTTCTATTGTTTTGTTAACATTTTTTTTTCGCAAAAACTCTTTGTATGTAAAGAATCGATGGAAGTATTCTCTTGAAGAGTTGGGGAACTACTGTAGGAATGAGTCGACAATTCGTTATATAGATTAAGATTGAATTTTCTTATGACTGAAAACTATATGCACTTTCCTTAATAACTAATACTCTTTAATGGATTTTTGTGATCGATGTGAACAAAAGTGTGGATAAGTATACAAAAGAGAAAATTTTCTTAAATAAAAAACTGTAGGAAAAGTTTGTCCGACATTAAGCCAATACACAAATTTTTTTTGAGATATTTCCATAAAAGCTTAAACACAAGAAATTGGTTTAATGTATGAATTGATGGAAATAATAAAAGATTAGTTCCTCTAATATCTTACGCCAATCGTAATGTAAAGCCTTTTTATTATTCAAACAAAAAATTTCTTTCCTCTCAATTCATTATATTATGAGTTGTGTAAAGAAAGTCCTCTTTTTGTTTGTTATTCACGACTTAATTGTCTGAATGCATGAAAATAATTATTTCGATGAAATCCATAGAAGTTTAATGTTTAGAACTGATGTCACTCCTAATGGTTGGTAAGAGGTATTGCCAAACCCATGGCTCAAAAACTAATGCTCGGGAGCCCTCGTTTTGATGGCTTCCGGTGTGCGTCAAACGAAGCCTTTTAAATGACTCTCATATGAAAACACTTAAATAGTTAATGCCTTCTGAAGATACCGTTTAGTCAAATAGAAGACAATCAAGGCTATTTAACTGATAAGAGATACCTTGGTGTTTAGTGCAATCAAAGCCAGTCCTAAAGAATGTTCTGAAACATTAATTTTTAGCGAAAGGAGAAAAATATTTTTAACTCTAAAGTCAACGCAAAAATTCTTTTCACAATTATATTCAAACTTTTAATGAAAAAAATTGTTATTTTTTGCTCGAATTAACTTCATATCGATTTTTGACTGTAGAGAAAAAAAGAAGAAAGCAACTTTTCTCTTTCAGCTATAATTTAATTAGTTTTCCACAAATGGATAGAAAAATCTTATGTGACCTGAAGTCAAATGAAAAAATAATAGTAATATTAATAATTCATTTTTAATTTAATGAACTTTTCATACAATTATCTGAGTTTTGACTCCAATTTATAACAAAAAGATTGAAGAAAATCAATACTTCATTAAATAGGAGTAATTTTTGTGAAAACGTTTCGTTCGGTTTTCATACAATTTTAGGTCAACAGTAATGGAGTGAAACATTAATTTTGAATTTAGTAGTGACTCCTAACCGAAAAATTGTGTGGAAAACCTGTAAAAAGACTTCTGGAATCCCATCAGAAAAAGGACAGGCTTGATTATATCAGTTTTAATCTAGAGAGCTAATAAAAAGTATCCCGCTGATTGGATTTTTGAAATCCCAGATGTCTTGACGTTATCCTACAAAAAGCTTTTAGTCTATTGAAGTCTATTCTGCCTTATTTCAGGTGTTTCCACACGAATAGGACTCACATGTTATTTGAAGACCAAATTATACGCTTCTAATCGAATATTCATTAATTTCTTATCCTCTCATCCAATATATGACTCAAACCCAAAGTTATTATTAATTCAGTCCTTCCATTGAAAGTCAAATGTTTGAAAAAAGCAGTCTTTTGTCTGAAGTCAAAAAATAGTGTTTAAAATCCAATCCATCACTTATTTGAAGGCTTTGATCAAAATAAAAGTCTGCTCTTAAAGACCTTTTTTTATGCTGAAGAGGAGACTCTCCACAAAACGATTGCAATAATTTTCGATACCATTTCTCAGATGCAATGCTTCGGGCATTTAATTATTATTGACCTGAAATATAGACCTTAACCGAAACACTGTGCAGAGAGCACTTAATTCTGTGCTGAATATAATGTTCAGACAAATAAATTTCAGACAGAATTTTCTTAAAATAGGTTTTTATAAAATAAAATAGTGTTTGAAAATATTGATTAAGCGTTTCATTAGAACCCAATTTCAATGGGATTTCAAAAACAGGCTCTCATTTGATGTCAGGAGAAGAGGAAAGACTACAAAATAATAATTTTTTACGACTCCGATAATAGACATCATAAAAAGTTGACTTTAAATATGATCCGATTATTCATATGCATAAAAATAATTGGATTTTCAAAATATTGAGCATGCTACATCAATTACTACGCGATTTGAATACTAATTTATTTGATATTTCAATATTTTTCTGGGAATTTAATGCAAATAATAAATGACTACAAAAATATATCCAAAATATATTATACGTCGCCAAATGTTTTCATAAAAATTTTTAGACTAAAAATAGTATTGTTTTCACTTAAATAATGGCTTTTATATCATTACAACAGAGAATGGATGCCTTTATTCACACAATAAAAGCCATTATAAGAGGGAAGAATGAAAACGGTTTCCACGAGAAAACTATTCCTTAATTATGTTATACATAAGTAAAACAATACTAAAAATGAGTTGTAATACACTCGTAATGTAACGTATCCTCTATTTGTCGGATATTTTATCGACAAAAAAATTTGAAGTATTTTTTTTCGCTGAAATTGAATCAAAAAATATAATTCAAGAAAAAGCAAACGAAAGGCAAGTATTTGATAATATTTTTCTGAAGAAATTTTTTCAAATAAAATAAAACTACAGTAAAAAAGTCGAACAGAAATTCCAAAAATACTTTCAAATATTCAAAGTATTAGAGAATTTGTTGAAATTTTTTGTTTAAATTTTTATTCAGAATAAAAATGAAATCTATTGAAGAAATTCTGAGAATAAAACACAATATGAGTATAAAACTCAAAAACAGAATTCATTTTCATATATTGATGGCAACTATAGCCAAGAATGTCGAACCTTAAGGACACACATATCGAGTGGACTCTGGAATTTCCTGACGAATAATAACTTGAAAAGAGCCTAGAGCATTTTTCAAAGAGCAGCCACTTTTTGAGTGAATAGTAAACAATAATAAGGCAATAGACCAGAAGAGTGTCCACTCCGTTGGCAACCCTCAGATTTCGCAGATTTTTTATCCGATTTATTTGAAACTCAATTTAATTCAAAAACTTTTTTTTTCAATATTTGATAATATTTTCATAAAAATATTTTGAATTCTGCGAACGTATTGCTTAAGTCAATAGAGTTTTCAAAAGGACAAAGGTATGTTCTCATGAAAATTTACATAAAAAAGCTGTACGTCTAATGGCATCTCATTTCTTGCGTATATTTGTAGAGCTTATTGAATGTTGAGCTCATTTCATGTCATAAACTGTTTGGAGAAGTTTTCACTTCATTTATTATATGCATAATATTTGCATCGGAGTTGAGATCCAAAGGAATGTTAAACTCGTGTTTTAATTAAAAAAATTTCTTCTCAAAGGCTTTATAACAACAAATTTTTTTGCATACTTATATTCATAGGTATACCTAATTATGAGTAATTAATATTTTATTCAGAATTTCAAAACAGGATATCAGTTATCAGTGACTTAAGGCGTAAAAACGCGATACATATCGAGTTATATGAAAAAAACAGTTATCTCTCAGACGGTAGGGAAACATGAATTTCACTGAAAAATGAAAAGAGTTTTCATCCGATAATTTCCTCAACTCTTTTAATCTTTCGATCAATTCATGCATACATTTGCCTCATTAAAGGAGAAACTATTGAACTTTCGTTTGAATTTAAGCTCAAATTTTTCAGACATTTTTCATTAGTCTCTGAATAGTCTTATGAGAAACGGATGTAACGGTCAATCAGTTTCCTATGAAATCCAATCAACTCAACCATTGATTTGGAAAAACTAAATCATTGTATGAGCTAGGTTCAATTAAGCTCGACCTTTATGTGCCTCCGAAAAAATAGCTACAATTTTCCAAATGAACAGAAATTTTTATAAAAACAACGATTAAAAACTCAAATTAAAAACATTTGAAATTCAAAGACTGTGATAGAGATTAAAGTTTTATTATTTTTTTCAAATGAATTGAGTATTAGGTGTTTGAGGATTGAGTAACAAATTTTATGCCAAAGTTTTAATATGTCTACGAGTTTATAGATTTCTCGTGGGATTTCATAACGGAATTGAAGTATTCCTTGAGGGCCGACATCTCTATAGATGAGGACAATCTCTTAACGTAATGAAAATTCTTTTAATAGCAAAACAACTATTATTCCATTTGTTATTCAATTTTGAATTCTTGTGATTCTTGCCATCGGTTTGAATAGTAATCACCAAAAACTACTGGCATTTCAATTAATGTGAGTCTGAGCCGAGCGCTCACTCAATCATTAAAAACAAAAATTTAATTCAATTTTCAACAGAATTTTTATATAAATTAATTAAATTCTCCTTTTATTTGATTAAAGTTTTATTTGTTAATCAATTCGTTAGAAAAGATATTTCTTTCATTTAGTTTTGTAGCGAAAAATGTTAATACTATTTCATGTTTTGAATAAATAATTATTTCGTTTTAAAATTGAGTTTATTTAATGAGAAAATACTTTGGGTTTTAATATTAAAGTTATGTAAACAATGTTTTGCAAAAAAAAAAATTACTAAAGAATTGACTAAAAAACATAGTTTTTAGACTAAAAATAGAGATTTATTTTTTCTGTATTTTCGGTATCGTTAGCATAATATGAATTTATTTGTTAACATAAATCCCAATTTCCACAAACAATATACAGTCTGTCCAATGAATCAGTTGACTAACAAAAAAAAGGAGTCTTCCTCTCCATCCCTCTCCCATTAAATGAATAAATCAAGAATCTAATCATTAGATGAGTCAGTTTCGGTCTCTCAGATGAATATGTATGCGATAGTAGGTGAGCAGGGCACTTCTGAAACTTTGGGAACAACCTTTGATATATACCGCCATTATTCAAAACATATGATAATAATAATGAATATATAATTAAGTTTATTATTATATACTAAACAACAGATGTTCCAAATATTATGCGATATTTTCGTTACTTATGATTATTTTGAGATTACATTGAATACAAATTACAGACATTTTTATCATCCAATCGATTGATAGGTTTGTCAATGAGTCGGATATCTCCGGTGAGTCCAATGGATTGCAATCATTATATTAAACTAAAACACAATCATTAGGACTCATTTTGAAAGACTATTAGAGTTAATAATCAAATAGGGGTTTGAATCCTAAGAGAATGTGCTCGAAAACATTGGTATACAAATTCAAATAGATGTATAAATGTATAAATGTACTAGGCAATGACAGTCTCAAAACTTTTTAACAGTCAATTCTGGTCTTAATATTAACTTTTGTAGCGATTTTGACATAAACTGTATTTATTCAAAACGCTTTGCATTCAACAAAACACATTATTTCTGCTCTGGAGAGAGAGAAGTCTCTCTCAAATACATTAATTTAGGATTGAATTCATTGAATAAGTGTTGAAATCGAAGCCATTAAGTCAGGAATCAGTTGAAGACTTAAGTGGTGAGGAGAGAGAGGGCGAGAAATGAGCAGATGTTTCGCAACTTATATCTCAGGGTTAGACATAAATAGTCGAAAATAGAAGTCTCTTCACAATTGGAGAACACTTTTGTACTATAAATCCCATTACTTTACAGCACTTTATATCAAACCTAAACCACCAGATCGTCAAACATATGGATATTTTTTAAGCGAAGGGTCTCTAATATTTCTATTTCTGATTCAATTGAGTCAAAAGAAGAGTTCAACTTAATGTCGAAATCAGATATCTATTGATAGAGAGTTCTCTCTCTCTCTCTCTCTCTCTCTCTCTCTCTCTCGACTCTAAGAATACTTCCTTCATGTCATAGACCGCGGGGCGAACCTCACTGTTCGTCAATCTTATAATATTTGCCGACTCTTAGCATAATATCGAAAGGGATGACATGTATGCCATACAGACGACTAAATTAGTAGTCTTTCTGTACACACATTTGCCACTCAAACGCAAAACTTTAATATTGAGTAAGAATTTTGCTTATTGTGTGACTTTGTGTGACTTTTCCATTATATCTCACATTTTTCTCATCCGTTGTCTCTCAAGAGTCGTATTAAAACCTTTCGTAACAAACCGTATGACGAAAATCAATACTTTTTTTTATTGCGGATCAGAATCCAGTCAGAAGTGTCGGCTCCCATACTGACAATTGACACACAAATACACTTTTCCTCACATAATATAACAATTCTTACGATTAATGAAAGAACTTTTTCTCCAAAAGAAAAAAACTTTAAATTAATTTATCATTTGATGGAAAGTAAAAGACTTGTCGAGTAGTGAACTGAAAAGTCATTCAAAACAAATGGTTTTAATATTAAACCGAAAGTAATTGAAAAATAAATATCAATCAAAGTTTATTCAAAGTGAGATAATTAATCAAATTAACCAACTTTTAGTGAGTAAATGATCAAGGCTACTCGCAAATCAATCAATAGGTCGTTATTTGTTGGGAGGAAAAAGTTATTTTGATTTTTGTATGACTCGGACTAATAGAGGACTGACTCTAGTATTAAAAGTCTGTAAACCACACAATGTTTTCATTTGTTTGAATGCCTTTCAATTGAGTCAATGTTTGTTTGAAAATCAATTCAAAAGTCGTTATTAAAACGTTTTTTCATTTTTAGCAAAATTTCAGTTAATTTTCAGTTGAATTCAAATCGATTTGAAATAATGTCTTCAGTAGAAGATGTACCAGAAGTAAGCATTTCCTCCTCGGCAGTGGACACAGTGGCCACCGAAGGGGACGACAACAAAACAAAAATAAATTTGAAGTCAAACGACGGCAAAGAGATTACCATTGGTTTGGCTGCGGCTAAGATGTCGGCAATGATTAGATCGATGTTACAGACCGTCTCCATAGACCCGATCCGAAAGGATGAGCCCATCCCTCTGACCAACGATGCGCTCAACTTTGAGTCCCTCCAGAAGATTGTCGAGTGGTGTGAATACCATTGGGACGATCCCGAACCCGATCCGGACTTCGACGACGAGAAAGACAGACGCAATGAAGAGCTCTCCCATTGGGACAAAACTTTCATCGCTGTCGAAGACATGGGATTATTGTACGACATTATAGTCGGCGCCAACTTCCTCGACATCAAAGGACTGGTTGAAGTCGGGGGTAAACAAATCTGTGGTCTCATCAAAGGAAAGACATGTCAAGAGGTCCGGACTATTCTCAAAATCACAAACGACTTCACCGAAGACGAAGAGGCGGCCATTCATAAGGAGAACGAATGGATTTACGCCAAAGACTAAGCTTGAGAAGAGGTGCCAAATATTTGATTCAAAAGCATTTCATATTTAAAAGACTAACAATTATTTATATCATTTGTAATATCGTTTGTATTTTTCAATATATTTTTAGTCCAAATTAATTAATAAAAAACAATTGAATCGATTTGTTTGTAATATTATATTATATTTAATTATTTAAGACTCAAATAAAAGCCTTTTTTCTTCCTCTCAATAGAAATACAATTAAATTGAATCCAATTATTGTCTGAAATAATAGGAACTGAATCTAAAACTAATCTGATTTGGATTTTCTTTAGATTCTCTATTAGTTGTCCACTAATTCTGAGCCCATCTCTGATTCAATCAGTGATTTGGACAAAGAGTCCACTCCATTGATCTGCACCTAAGAGGAGGACATTTAATTCTAGTGCAGTATATATTGGCTCAGAATAAGTATTATTTTATTAACTAATAAAAAAAGGATCTAAACATTTATCTCTAGGTTTAGGCAATTCATTAAATATTTGATTTGAAGTCATAATAAAAGTTTGATGTCATCTAATGTCAGTTACAATCATCTGATGCCAGAAAATATACTTTTGAGGGGAAAGCCATACCTCTCTCTTAACAACCAACTCATGATTTATTATTGTTTGATACATAACTGTCCTTGAAACTATACCAATAACCAAGGTATACAAATTATATAAATGGTAATAATAGGAAGGAAAATGTGGTTTAATGTAATGAAAATCAATACAAATAAAATTATCTAGGTTATCGTCGCAATAAAAGTTGGATTCGTGTTCCGTTGAGTTGGGATAATACCAGTGCGAGTCGTGCCTCACATCGACATCAAATGCGACTAAACTCACCCTCAGAACTGAGTGTTGGATGAGAGCGCAGGTCCTTTTGAAAGTTGAAAAAAACACAATTTCATTACAATTACTGCATTGGAATACCTGATGACTACTGAATAATACTAAACGATAGGAATATTTTCAATTGAATAATGAATTACGAAATTCTTCGACAAATTATTTGCAAAACATTTTTTCTCTCAAATCATATATTGAGTCAATGTTTGAGTCAATGGATTTGTTTTACAATATGTTTATATTAATGGCTTTTCTTACAAAACATTTATATATTTCTTAGAAATTATTGATAATAAGCAAAACATTTACTCATTTTATGTGATATTACAACCAAAACGGTTGCCATAATTCGGTTCATAACTCGAGGAGAGGTTCTCAACGGATCTGAAGAGTCATCACCGAAAAGATGTCAGAACTTCAGGCGATTATTGAATATTCAGTTCAATTAAATAAATTCATCAATGTTGATCTTTTTCAAAGAGGGTAAGTTTGCTCCACATACTTCATCTAACCATTTAATTGTCTCCTCTCTGTTGTCCATCAGATACTATCAAATAAGAGTCTCATTAAAGCTCCAGAACTGCAAACAAACGCATAAAATAGAAGTCAGTATTTCGGACAAAAAGAGTCAGACATCGCTGACAACCCGTCCGTTGAGTTCCTGTTCGTCGGCCAGTTCTACATCAGTGGACAACCCTCTCGAAAATTGCAATAATCATCCGAATATAGTGTTCCCTCAGTGTATAGTAAATGGTTGTGCCGTTAGTAAGACGTTTCAGATCTTATATAAGAACGAAGAGGTAGTTCTCGACGATTACGTCTCATTCAAAGTCAATCTAATCGTTGATTCAAACGATTGTGTAAAACAAGTCCGCAAAACACAATTCGCTTTGGATGTGGAACTCTGGTTCACTGACCACGAGTTTGGTCCGGATCACCACAACTCAATAGAGTGCGTCTCTTCGAGGCAATTGATCCTTCACTTTGACATATGCCGAGGCCTTCATTACTATCTTCCAGTTATGTTCGACTACTTTCATCTCTCGGCGCTCACCCTTTCCATTCACGGCTCACTCATAACCCTATGCCAGCCATACATAAGTAACAGGAGCTCAAAGTCGGACAAGAAGTTCGGTAACTCAGTCCACGCGACGCCAATAAATAGCTGTAACTTCGGTTACGACGCGGTCGTGTCCGCCGGCGGGTCGTCCGCTAATAAAACGAATGACGAGATCAAAGAAATCCGTTACCGAAGGGCACAACTGATCCACTGGCGGCTGACGGCTATCCTGTTGTCATCGATTCAGAGCTTAAAACGCAAATCAGAGGAATACTACAGTCTGTTGGCCCCGTGGCAGCAGACCCGGTGCCAACACCAGCCAATCACTCCATCCATAGACAACTTAAGCAAATTAGCGCAGGAGTGCTATAAATCTATTTTGATTAACGAAAGCAATCCATCGAATGATTTCATATCATTTCAAAACGACTTATTCATAATCAATGACTCAATAAAACCCGAAGACTTCATAACGACAGTGGAGAGCGATATGGCATACCTGTGCGGTGTAGCCATACTTCTATGGCAACAGTTTCTCACAGTTGTCTACAGCTCCGACAGAATCAATCAGCACTTGTCTAAAGTACATCACTCGCAACGGATCCGACGCTTTTCTGAGGCCTTCTTCTGCATTGAGAAACAGAAGAGACATTTGCACTCAATTTGCGATAACAACACATCCGTATTCAATGAGATCAGTGACTCTATCCGAAAGTCTCCGTACCTGACGCTACTACCGCCCTGTGATGTCGAGGTCTCACCACTTTCTGACCATTACTTTAATTTTAATTTTGAAAATATCGACTCATTTCTCAATTAATTAATTTCTAAATAATTATTGTTTTTTAAGTTATTGAGAAATGATTTGAAATTTTGTTTTTGATTTGATTTTTATATTTTAATTGATTTTAATTTAAATTAAGTCTAATTTTGTGGAGTTTTTCTAAAAATTAATGTTTTGTTTGATTTTATTGACAGTGTGTGGCACTGGACGGCGACTCCAATACCTTTCCCATTATTTATGAGGAAAAGTTTGAATCTGAAGCTCTGAATAAAAGGATCTCGACGTCAGTCAATGACGTCTGTCTCGAAGAAAGTTTTGACTTTTTTAACATCAATGGAGAGACCTCTTCCACACTCAAGAAGAATATGAGGGATAAGATTAAGAACAACTTATCTCGACTCAACTTCAGCGGCTATGGAAGGCTCAGAGAGGAGTACAGCCCAACCTCTACAACAATCCCCTCCAGAGCTTCGGTGACTAATTTGACGCGAATCGAGAGATCATTGGATACCCCGACAAACAAAACGCATAAAAATCAAAGTAAAGAATCGGTAACTTTAGTCGGCTATCGGACTATCAATAGCTCTTCAGTTGACACAAAATCAATTGATCCGACAATTGTGTCGAACGGACTCTTAACTGATTTATCGATATCTAACTCCTATTCACTCAATAATATTAAGTCACAAATCGGTAAAAGAATTGTTTGCAGCGAATCGTTACCCGATTTGACAACAAATGAAGTCTTACTCAACATTAAGCAACAAATACTGAGCCAACAGACCAGCCGTTCGGCGGCCAAACCGGTCAGACCTCCGCATAAGTTTAGAGACCACAGGAGTCACAGCTCTGAGAGGAAAGGCTTCGAAGGGACGATGTATTTCCCGAAACCGCCCAAACAGTTCACTATCGATGAAAGTGACGAACCGGAAGACAATTCTTTGATAGAAACCAAAGAACTTACAAATGGGACCAAAAAGCCATTACACGACTCAACCAAAAATCAAAAGACAATTAATGAAGAATTGAATCCAAAGGACGGCGAATACACAATCGTAGAGCTCCTGAAGTCAAACAAATGTCTAATTTGTGGCAAAATTAAGTGCAGTTGTAGTGATGACTCCGAATGTCTGCCATCCCTCAGAAGAGTTTCGGCCATTGGATCGGATATAATAACTTTTGTTAAGGCAAAAGAGGAGTTCCGACAACAGATCTCAAATAAGTCAAACGGTTGGCTCATTTACAGTGACTTTCCGAGTCTGGCCTCTCGTATACCATACTTTCAATGCGATCCTGACTTCCGTGCGTTCAGGTATGCCATCGATTTTGCTTTTCGGTTATTATAACTCATTTACTGAAAAAAAACATTTAAGTCAAAAATCATTTATTACACACCCATTAGTCGAATGTGTCACCAGGATATAAACAAGATCATTTTGTCAATTATTTTATTCCATAATTATAACAAAATATTCGTTTAATTCCCTCTTGTGTTTGATAAATGATTTGATTTAATCTAGGTCATTCATAAATAATTGCTATGTTGAACAGTTGCAACATATTAACAAGATCAATTTAAATTAGTAACATCTCCAAAGAGTTTATATAAAAATGAAAAAAAAGTGAATCAAAAAAAACATTTTAAACATTTTTTATTGATTTATAAGTTTCTTGAGTTTTATGTTATATTTAAAAAGAGATCAAAACATTTGCCGATGGATTGATTGGTTTGAGTACTCCTGACCCGCATTTCAAAGATTCTGAGTCTTTGTACGAAAAGAGGAGTTAATTGAAATGGATTTTGAACTGATCGGAGTCACTGTATAAATGAATAATTGAGCAAAACATTAAACTTCTATTCTGTATATCGATTTCATTTTATGAGTGATTTTTTCCCATAAAATATTGAGTTATGTCTGAACCCAATCTCTCCTATAATTGATTTCTGTGTTAACTCAGCTCTGCCTCAACTCTTTGGCAGAACATCACAATTGATGGTACGTTCAGTAAATTATTTATTGTCTTATTTTACCGTATATTTCATGGCTTCCAAACAGACATTAAGCCATAAAATATTGAATTAATTTCTTTAAAAACAGTCATATATTTGTCAAAACTATATATTTAATTATTGTAGTCATTAGTAACATGTTTTGTGAGTATACCTGTGCCTCACTTTGCCTGATGAGTGTCTTATGGCATAGTAGTGATCGTATCACACAATTCTGGGGTTGGGTGTGGGTTAGCGTCACGAACATAATGGCACAGAATAACACTTTTTGTTCAGTTGTCTGTCGACAATACAATACAAATTCAATCCTTTGAGTCAATTCTGTACAGAATTACTATTATGTGTGACATAACATCAACTAATCTTTTAGGGAAAGTCTCACATATTTTTCAACTAAACTCTACCCTCTATTCAAATAACATTAAGAAAAGCCGTGAAAAAGAAAATATTTTGAATCCAGTATTTAATCGCTTCTATACATAATTTTTCTGATCTCTAAATAGTTTTTGTTAAGAAAGGCATGAGTTGTGAGAATTTGAGAATATATTTGTTCGTCAGTCAGAAAGAAAGTGTCATTTTTTTGTCAATTTGTTTCCCATTTCCACTGCATTAATGTCTTTGGGATCAATCGAATTGAGGCCAAATCAATGCCTTTTGATCGCACCGGCAGTCAGTCAGTCCAATACCCTATTGTAGTGACTCTTTTCTAACCCAAGAACAACAGCAAAGAGTGAAACAACAAAACAGAAAAAAATGAGTCGAGAATTGAATGGCAATAACATTGAGACAAATCGTTGTTTATTTGGTCAGATATTATGTGAAGAAGTAGTAGCTCTCAAAGTGATCGTTAATTATCGATTGGCTTATGTCCGCAAAAAACTGTTTTACAATAGAAAACACTTTTTTACAGTTTTTAGTCAATGACTGCGAGAAATATATTTTCAAAACTCGAAATATTGTGTTCAAATGATTTTCACAATTTTGACATTCATTTCATTCATTCATTTTTTTCCTGAAGAGCTTTAATTCATTCAAATATCGATTGCAACAAATTTTTTCTCTTTATTCTTGTCATTGATTTTCAATTTTCGAGTCATAATTTCAATTGATTTTTGTTATCATTTTTCTATATTTCAGTTATTTCTGAACGACTTTTACATTTCCAGTCATTTAATGATTTCATTGAAATCCGAAATTATCGGAAAACTAATTATAATGTCTTTTGAGTAAATAAAATATCGCTAATGATTAAGAATAAGACCCTTTTAATTGAAGGGCTGCTCCACTCAGGAATGACCGCCGATTTGTTTTATTTCTCGCTCTTTATGACCACTTATCAGATGATATTTAATCTGCTTTTAATGTAACTCTTATTCGCGTTATTTATAGTAATGGAAACCAAACTTATAGTGCATTTATACTAAAGATTTAAACAAAGGAATAAATCTTGATCTCAATCTCGATCAATAGTACCCTGTTTACTGTCCATCTGTTCATCAGATTAAAAACAATTTCTCTCGAAATCCCATTCAGAGAGATAACAAAATCTCAATTATAGCGATCGATAAGCCATTGATAATTGCTATCAATTTTAGCGTTAGATGTCTTTCAACAAATAAAAGTTGATCTTGATCCTATTTGATTTGCTTTTAAATTGAAATTTTCTCCTTGATTAATTAATTTTGAATATTAATTTCAAACGAAACGTTTAAAAACTTCTATAATAATGTGTTTCAAGTTTTAATTATCGACTTTTCCGTATAATTGGATCGATTTGTGACTAATTTTTATCAAAAATATTAATTTTCGCCAAAAATTAGGAAAATTTTTATAGAAAAGGCTTTCCTCTGAGAAATACTAATTCGCAATATTTGAACCGCAAGAGAGTAATTAGAGTTCCTCTCACTTTCAAATCAGTTTATTAGTTGATCAAACAACCTTGTTCAAATATTTTGACTTAATTTTCAACTAAAACTTAAATTTCAATTGAATTTCAGTTGAATTTTATTTGAATAGATTTTTATTGAAAAGACTTTCGAAATAAAGCCTTCATTTTCACGCCTCAAATGCTCTTCTGATAAATGATTTTAAAATTTTCAAACAATTTGTTGAAGAGTTCAAAGAATTTTTAGTCCAATAATAAGAATACAAATTAAATAAAATCAGATTTAAATTGAAATTACCATCGAATAGGAGAAGAAGGCTATAAAGTGGTGTTATTTTCCCCTTGGATTTGGACAAAAATCGATAAAAAAAATTTGATTATTCCAGCAAATGTTGAATTTATTACTCATGCGATTGAATATAATTATTTGTTTTAGAAACAGAAGTTTTCCTTTGAATTACTTTTAATATTAATTTCATTTTGAGACCCATTTGTGAACTGATTTTGTTTTTCCCAAACGATTTTCGTGTCCTATACTCGAGTTGTACTGAAAATTGATTTCGGAGTCGAAATTGTTGTCAAAAAAAAGTAAAATTATTTTAAAGATTAATGAAATGACATATAATAACAAAAGTTATATTAATCTGATGTTAACTTTTTCCTAATTATTTTGGCGAATAAAACATTGGAAAAAACATTTTGAGTACCGAATGAATAATTATTTTGTGTGTGAAGAGGCCATAACTCATACACACATTTTGATCCGCATATTCACGGATCGATTGGGAGAAGTAATGAGTGAATCAATCAATTGTTGGCTCAGTTTTCTCTGAAAAAAAACTTCTTTCGTCTGAAGAGAAAAATACGATTTTTTAAAAAACCGATTCGTTGTAAAAAGATTTGCTATAATTTATTATTAGAGTTAATGTCTCGAAAATTATAGGGTATTATCGGGCGACGGAAAAACCAGAGCTCATATCAAGTTATTATATTATATAATATAATTACTTTATTCATGTTAACCAATACTCAGGACACAAATTTAAGCTAATCTATTGCTAGATATTTTTCAATAAGACTTCTTCCCTATTCTTGGGCTCATTTTTCATTTGGATTAATAAAAAAAAGTCCACATTTTATGTGACTTTTTATTATAGTATTTCAGATACAAAATACTAATTCAATTTTGTGGCATATTTTTAGTGAGACTTTAATTTTATTTCTTCTTTTTTTTACGACATTTTACGACATTTTTTCTCGTAATTCTGTATTCACTACACTATTGGCCACAAAATTATTATTAATTTATTTCACGAACTCTTTTAGCATTAAAAGTAATAATAGACTTTGAAAAACAATATCGTAATTAATATGAGTATTGATTTGAAACATAAAATATGTGTAAAATATTAGGCATTAAAAGACATGTTTTCCTCTGATGTTTGCCAACGATTCCCTAAATTGTCCGCTGATTTGAATAAAAAGATTTTAAATCAATTTAATTATTATTTCAGATATGAGTCTCGACTTTAATGAATAGAAAAATTTGCGAAAAATTACTGTTAATTAAAACGAGATATCACTATAAAACTGAGTTTTAATGAGTCTCTCAATTCTTTTGGATCACTCCCTTCTACGCCATCCCTATAGCCATCTGAGTGTCTCTCCTTTACTCTTAAATCTCAATCAATTTTTAATTAACTTAATTGAGGTCTTTTGATAGCCAGCAATAGAAGAGCGATAACACAAAAGCACAGAATTTGTCAGATTATTGAATGAAGAGTTAATGCAGTGAATGACGAACTACTAACCCTCCGCTCCTCTACTTCTGTATGTCTTTGAGATAACAGATTATAATACACTATAAACGGTAGTCGTATTGAATACAATATAAACTATTATAATAGCGTTAATGTTGAATATTTTAGTCGACATCTCCAGTCTATGATCGATGGCATTAAATTATAATTTTCAATCGCATAACATCTCAATGTTGTTGATCTGAATGCATAAATAACTATGAAATATGAGAAACTACTCCTCTCCACAAGCATTGCACAGAACTATACGATTCTGTGCCAAAAAATAATAATCGCTTTTTCGTATAACAAAATGAATAATTTTTGATGATATGAAACATTAAAAAATTTATTTCCAAATCCGATTATTTGGCTACAATTTTCATCAAGATCATTCTTCACCTCGCAATTCACTCGAGGGAATCTATCATTTGTGAAGCGAGCAAATAAATTCCTGGGATCTCTCTCTCTCTCTCTCTCTCTCTCTCTCTCTCTCTCTCTCTCGCAATATATGTACAGTAAAGTCATTAATTCAATGCATTTTATGCTAATATGTTTCGAATTTGTCAGAATGTAAATCAATCAAGATCAATTGAGAAATTTCCATCTCCTATGCGATGGATTATTGCCATTAATTATGGCCAAAAACCATTAGGTATTTGCAATTTCTAATCGGAATTATATTTCTGAGTATATTCTGTGCCGAAAATATGTCAGAAAACGATTTGGATGTTTCCACTATTCGTGCCTTCAATCGATTATTTGATGCATTTTCTGCACTAATGTTTATAATAGACAGGAATTTCACAATTTTGAGCCCTTGTCTCACATTCTCCGAATGGGTTTAACCCAAAAGTCTTCTGTATTTCTATAATTTTTTTTGTGTCATTCATTAACTCCTATTCTATTAATTCAATTATATTTCTTATATTCGTTTTCACACATTCCTGAAGAGAGTTAACCATAAAAACTATTTTATTGATTGAATCCATGATTCAGGTTATTATCCAAAAGAGATTTTTCTCTTCTTTTCGATCGAATTTTTGAATCAATTTCTTCCACTTTTATGTAAGAGTCATAAAATTGATGTCAGCCCTCAAATCATTTGATATAAATTCAATGGAAGATATCCTCAATATCCTCGAAATATATGACTTTATGATCTAAATATTTTAGTCGCATAGCCTTTAGGTTATGCATAATAACAATGATTGTAAGCCAATCACAATCACTTCACTAAACTCTTCTTACTTTCAATTTTATTGATTTATTCAAACTTTGATAAAATGAACTCAAACTCAAAGAATGGTCTACTTTTCTCGATGAGAGAGAGAGAGAGAGAGAGAGAGAGAGAGAGAGAGAGAGAGAGAGAGACCTCTTTATATCCTCATTTTTATATAACTTTTCAAAGTATAGAAAAATGTATTTCCAATGGTTTAAGAGATTTATCACAAGAAGACACTGACTTCTTGAGAAACATTGGGTACGAAAAAAATATTTAAAAAGCATTAAAAAATCAAAAGAAAAAATTGATATCTTTTTCATTTTCATTCAATTCAAATCTCTATCGAAATATGAATATCTATTCAAAAAATACTCAAATTATTCATTCATTGAAAATTACTAATCGATTCTCATTATAATTCAGTGAATTTTTTTTATCAGTAAATACTTTCACATAAAGACTGTATTTAAATGTTATATATTTTTCATTCTGGCTATAAGTCGTTATTTGAATTCAAATTAAATCTCTTTTTGCTTTTTTCTATACCTTTATTAAATGATTTTTCAAAATCTAATTCTCAATTAATTGAATACCTGAGCGTTCAATAGAAAAGTAATTATAAGTATTTTCACATTTAAATGTTTGATTGAAAAAGGGGTTATACACGACGAGAATGACTGAGAAGTGTCTTTTACAGGAGTATTTCAAATGTAGGCAAATATCATATTTGAGTCAAAATATAATAAGACAAAAATTTGTTAAATATATAGCTCTATATTCATCTAATTTATTTCGAATCTTAAGAATATGTGTATTTTAATATAAAAACTACCATTTCTTCAATTATTTCAATTGTTTTCTGTTTGAGAAGAGATACTAAAATCAATTTTTATGATTGGCTTCAAAACTATAAAACCAAACGAAGAATTGGTTTCAGTTTTGTTTTGTTTTGTTTTCTGATTTATTTTCTTTCAAAATGAAAGTAATATTTTCAGCGAAAATAATGTGTTTTTTTATTGAATGAGTCTATCGTTGAATGTATTTTAATGAGTGATTCAAACGCAAGAATTTGTGTCATTTATTTAACACGTGTTGAGGTCTGACACCAATTTTTTTGCCTCTTCTGACAGACTCTACTATAATCTACTCTAATCTACTGACAGACAATTAGATTAAATATTTTTTTTATACACAAATATATTAATAAAATATTTGTTTGATAACTAAAGCCATGATTAATGAGAAGTATATTGTTTTTAGTTCACAGAAGGACGGCCTCCATCTGATAATATGCGTTCACGGTTTGGATGGTAATAGTGCGGACCTACGTCTAGTCAAAACATACTTAGAGTTGGGACTTCCGACCACTAATTTCGAGTTTCTAATGTCTCAGCGAAATCAAGGCGAGACCTTTGACAGCCTCGATATGTTGACCGACAGATTGGTTCAGGAGATTAATTATCACATCGAAGTATATTCGCTCAAACCCTCCCGAATAAGGCAAGTCTTACATATTTTTTTGTTTGTTTCTCAAACATGACCAAGATCACGCTAAGATGATTAAACAAAAACTTGATGCCCACTCCCAAACATAATTAAATGCGATTATTCCGATCCCGTACTATAATGCCGTTGTTATCCTCAAAACACTGTTAAGGTCTGACCTTTTTTGTAGTGATCCATCTCTGAGTGATCACTACTATTAGCGGAGATATACCCCTACACTGCATACCATAACTAATACGTTCATTGATTTTATTCAAATGCAACGCTTTTCTCGTTTCTCAAACTCATGACATATACTATACCATAGCCATAGCCGATAACCCCTCTCTTTATGTATGTCTGGAAATCATTGATCAAAAGGATCCGAATTACTTATGAGAATAAATCAAAAGATCAATATTTTATTATTTTTAGTGTTTAGAGCACTAAAACTAATGAGCGCTCAGTTATTCGTCTTTTAAATACATTTTATCCGTCGCTCAGACATTGTTTTCAAACTCATACGACATACCAATTATTACGCGAAGATCGCGAGTATCGGATGACAATTGAGAGACTTAGTCCTAATTATAACCAAAAATAATGATAAAAATAATATTATTTTGGATTTTCTTTTAATGATAACAATTTTTGATTGCCTCCGATTTTATCGGCAATTCACTCATTTGAGAGAAATCTATTTAAAGGCAGTCATAGGACCTAACGATCGGACATAAAATAGTTGTTTTTGCCGATCGATTGTCATACAACTCATACAACTTGTAATCAACTCTACTCTAGATTTAAGACTTTTCTAGATTTGATTTTTACTCTCTCTTTAATGATTGTACTCTAATTACGATCGTTTCAATTGGTGTAACACAGAATAAGATACCATTCCCTTCTGTTTTTTGAGCATCAAATCTTTATTCCACTAATTCAACAATTTTTGTGAATAATTTTATTCTCATTTAATTTATTTCATTCAATCGTATAATGATTTTATGAATAATTAGTTTTCGTTGAGAAATGGGTTTAATTTATTGTTAAAGGAGTTGAAGTGTGCCATCGTTTCAGACAATTCTATATTAATCTCTGAAAATGTCATCTTTTGGGTGAAAACAAGAGAAAAGTTTTGAGGAAAAAAAATTTTTAAGCCATTTCTTAGTTTTGTTTCGCATTGAAAAATGTCTTTCTTGAGCCGTCACTTAAAAAAAATTATCTTTTGGCAGTTCAGCCAATGTTTGGCTTTTTTCAGAACAATATTTTTTTTCAAAACCAAAACCAGTTGTGAAAATCTCCGCACAATATGTTATTTGAAAAAAATATATATTTCTTGTGTTCTTAACATTTGTTTACATTTCGCGGAAATTATTTAAACATTTATTTTGTTTTTCATCGGATATTAATTCCCGGATGACTTTGAATTGAATGAATATCTTAAAGAAAAAACGTATTCTCTTTAAAAGTTTTTAGTAACAAAACCTTTATCTCACACTTTAATATCATTATTACCCTCTCCAACCCTCTCCTATCCTCAGCTTTCTCTATGAGCTCTTGTAATTTTCTGCTGGTTTATGGCTGAAAGAGGAGTGAAAATCATTAATCTTTATTCGCATTTTGTGTGACACCGACTTTAATACACATTTCACACAATGTTTATAATTCAATTCAGATACAAAGCTGTCCCTAAAATTAGGTCGAAATAAATTTATTTTATTTTTCTCCATCCAAACGCTTATTAGAGGGAAAGGCTACAATGTTTTCCCCGATAATAATATTCATTTTGTTTTAATAACATTTTATTTGCCATAACTTTTCTGTTGCCAAAACACGAGGAGTGGGTTCTGTTCCAAAACAAATCTCTTGAGAATAATTAACTTAAATTATTATTATTATTATTATTATTATAACATTATTGTTGTGTTTTTTTATGTAATTTTTTTTCGTTGTTTTATTCGTTTGACTTTTACTCCCTTTTCACACAACTCTTGACTCTAAAATATTTTTTGTTGTTATAGACTCTTTTGAGCTCAAAATCAATTCATAAAACGCTTGAAAAACAAAATTCTTTTATGTTTTTGACTTTTATTTTGAGTTAAACAGAAATCTATTTTACAAGTATTTCATCAAATAATGAAATATCAGCGAAAAAAATGTCAAATACTTTAAGCGATCTTTCAATGAAATCACGCGTTACTAATGTGTCTGTGATTTTGAAGTTAACTCTATTGTCAATGAAAGGCATAAAATCGGATGAAAATCACATGAATTTAATGTTATGGTCAATAGATTTGTTGAACTCATATATTCGTATCCATTATTCACCTGTTCTTCTCCTATTCAACTGTTGTTGAGAATTGAATTTTTTCTCTCTATCCCTATCCCTATGCGTGCGATCACATCAAAAGCATCCTGTTTTAAGCCATGGTTCTTCAAAAATAAGATTTATAAAGCAATTGAGAGGAAAATTCAATCGATTTTTCTCCACTTCTCTTATTATTATTTTTTTTCGTCCACTCCTTTCCTTTAAAGACTGTTAAGACTCAGAAGAAGAAAAAACGAGAACTCATTTTATGGAGAAATGATTTCAAAGTCATTTTATTTATTAAGTCTTTTTTAAATTTAATTTTTTTTTTCGCTCAACAGAAGTGGCGCACAGTTATCACAGGAGCAGACAGTTTTAATTTCACATCTGATAGGAGTGTTTGTGAGCTTTAAGTTAATGAATATTAAAGAAACTTAAGAATCAAAATAAGTCGAGCGAAAGGAAAGCTAACTAAAGGAATGTTGGCTTTTACTCATCCAAAAGGGAGTCTGAGTGCACAATACTATTTGCACATTACTCTCATAATTCTTATAATATATTCAAAATGTCAAATAAACGACAATTTATATGCAATTGGAAGCAATTGTGTCTCGTATTACAGTCTCGAAACTCTCTGGAGTTGTGATAAAAAATTATTTGTCTTTTGTTTAGTTTACTATCAAAAGAAATAATGGAATAAAGAGTTACAACAATAGGGCCTCTCATCTGGTAATCAGTTTTCGCAGAAATATATGTATATCTGTATAAATGTGGTGTGAATTACATTACTCTAAACACGTAATCCCAGCCATTGATTGGTAAAAGTCTATGAGAGGACAGATTTTGATGAAAACCAAAATTATTTATTCGATGGCTTCAATTGATTCAGTCAAAGACGTGTCGAATTAATGTCGACAATGAATGCATTCACAACTCTTACACCCAATCAATGTATTCAATGGCTTTGACACTAACTGTTGTCCCAATTGTTGTTTACAGATGCGATACTCTCAGCACTTAGACTATGGCTTTACTCCTGGAGTTTCAGTATATCTTTTTTTGAGGCCTTAAAACATGTTTTTGCACTAATTTTATTGTGTTTTAAGATTAAGAGAAAATTGAACATTAAATTCATTAAATTGAATAAAAAAAATTCGTTTTACTCATAATTTCTTCTGAAAATCAAATGAAAAGGATTTCAACTCTAACTGTAGTTTCAGTGATTTTCTCAGAAATATATTCACTTATTAAATATTCATTAGATTTGAATTTTTAGTAGAAATTAATTAATATTTCGCCATATTTTCAGTGAATCTGAATTTTTCGGAATTAATTCTTGAAATTCATTTAATCCCTTCAAACAAATTGCAAACAAAAATTTAAATTCAAAACAAATTGAATTATTTTTCGACAAAATTTTTCTCAAACTTTATTAGATATGAGTCTTTAGCTCTGGTATGTTATTTAGAGTATAGCCTTCATAATACAGTCTCTAATATTTTATTTGAGAATCTATTCAAACAATTTTGTTGAATGAAATTTTAAATAATGGTTTACAAGAGAATCCTAACATCAGTTATGTGTTTCACTGACTCCATTCCCTCCCTTATCGTAATGCTGATCAAAATTCAGGGAAAAGTGTTGTTCAAAGTATTTTCAATTTGGAGTAAAACGTAATAAAGTCATTGATATTGTCGTTAAATAAAAAGAAAAACAAAAGTATATTCGACCTGAGCTCAACTCTACTAAAATACAGTATATATTTATGAATGAATTTATGGTCTGTTAGTAGAGTTCATAATAGCTTATCATAAGTTATGGACTTTAAGGAAAAACTATAAATTCAATGGTCTCTCTCTCTCTCTCTCTCTCTCTCTCTCTCTCTCTCTCTCTCTCGAGTCGTTGAGGCCTATGATTAGTCGGGGGCCGAAAGAGAGGATCATTTAATGTTTTCCATCAGTTATTGTAAAAGTTATTCAATGGTATGACTGCTATCCCGCTATGCGTTTGATAAATATATTTTGTCAATATTTGTGACTCTAATTCATTGTATATGTGTATGACTTTATGCCAATAGTTTATAACTTATTTATTTGAGCGAAAAAACAGTGTTTGTCGGACACTTGAAAAGCCAGTGATACGGATATTGTCTGTCAAACGTTAGGCTCTGTCTGAGCGAAACGCCATATGTTTTGATTTTGAAATTCATTACTTTATTTTGACTTTTCTTTGATATTTGTCTTTATCTCAATATTTCTTTAATTCAATGAAAAATTCATTTTATTTCTATTTTGATGTCAATTCAAAACTCAGACCCAATAGACAACAATATAAGAGACCATTAGAGGAGAGGACATCATATTATCTAATGTAGAGAATGGAGAGAAATGTTGTTTTATTTACTCCAATGTAATAGAGATTCGTTGGGTTTCTTTCATTTTTGAGTTATTTGAAAATTTGCCTCTAGTTTGACAGTGATTGCACTGGTAGTGGCTGTCATGGCTTTATCTGTTGCTGCCATTGCCATTGCCATTGGTCTTCAAGAGATAGGAGTCATTCTCTCAGCCATTCCATTGCTTTTCAAATGAAATATTTTGTTTTGCGTTTAATAGGAAAGGGTTCTCTGTTTTGGGCTCTCGAGTCGACTGAACGCAAATCGATAAATAAGACAACAAAACGAAATAAAAGGGGAACTCATTTGAATGTCTTTCCTATTATTTATTTCAAAGCCATTCGTTCTGTCGTTGAATACATTTGAGTCCGAGTTTTAAAGGCTCTTAATATCTGATAAATTGGTCATAAATTGTTCACTTTATTGATATTTTCATTACTCTTAATCGTTTTGCTCTTAAATAATGGCACAGAAATGGTTTAAACTCTTATTTTTGTTTTGTTTTATTATATGCTCTCATTTGTTATCAAAAGAGTTTAAACCTGCAAATCATCATTTTTTAGTTGAAGTCCTCAAATCAATAAAATATTTACACATTTCTATTGTAATGGCTTTTAATTTGAAGTATTTTTTTATCGGAAAAATATTAAATAAAATCTGTTTTAAAACATTAAAAATAATTTGTTGAGAATCGGGTCTTAAAATAAAATGACAAAAAAAACAAATCCTTCACTCCTTTTGTTGTATTGAATATTAAAACTAAAATAAAATCAAACGATAATCGGATCACAGAATTGCATAAAACAATATATAAAATCTCTTTTCGTTTATTATTCTGGTATTGATTTTTCTTATAAACATCTCATATATCTATGAACTCGTATGCAATATATGTATATAATATATTCGTTCATATATTGAAATATTCAATATCTTTGAAATCGATAAAAAGAAACTGAATTTAATAAGAATTAGATTTCAGTGGAAAAGAAGTTAATAAAAATCGCGATTAAAATGTAAATAAAATGTATTTTTTGTGATTAATGAATGTCTGTCCTTATGTTGAGTTCCAGTGCTAAACATATTCACAAATTCAGAATAAATTTTAAGTCAAATTCAAATTCTTGACAAAAAAAGTTGACTTTTATTTGAAATTCTCTACTTTTTTGTTGATTCGACTGAATTTGATTTTATATTCTTTGGGAATCGACAACAAAATATGACAAATTCACCAAGAGCATACTTTATTATTCTGAAGTTTATTATGCTGAATCGCTTTTACTTGTGTGTTTGGCCTTGATCAAATTGAAGTTTATCGCAAATTCGTTTCACAATTTCATACATAAAAATGCTTTGAGATATGTATTGAAAGTTACAATAAAATCGATTCAACTTTTAGTGAATTTAAGATACGGAACAACAAAACAAAAGTAATACATATTTTCTTAACTTATTATTATTATTAGTCTATCAAAAGTTCAATAAATGAAACAATGATTTCATGAAAAATGTGACATTTTCTTCAACTATTCAAAGGTATTGATCCGAAAAAAATGGAAATTTTATTGTTATCTTGTTTTGTAACACAAGAATCAAAATACCATACATTGAATTCAATCAAAAATAAGATAATTGAAGCGATTTTTTATTGAATCCTAATTTATTTGAATTCCACTGGGATTTCATTAGAAAAAAGGTACCTTTCCTTTTGTTCGGAGACAATTTATTTCAATTTCATGCCATGATTCCACTCATTTGAATAATTGTAGCGAAAAAGTAGGCATGGTGATTATGGCATGTGCTTCTCCAAGAGTGGGAACTCAATTCAACTGAAGAACAGAATTCTTCTGAAAGCTATTATAAATGCAAATCCAGAGCTGTTTTTCTTCTATGAATAAAATGAAATATAGTTTTCTTATGTATTGAAATCATTTCATATCACTTCTCAAAATATATTCAAAAACTAAACAAAAGATTTTTTTTTGAGTAAAAATTTATATTTGATTTAATCATTTTGAGATGTCTTTCGAGGCTCTTCTCCTTTATCTTTAGTTTAATTTAAAAGTAAAATATTTTTGAATGAAACGAAAGCACAAATGTTTGGCTTATTTAATGTTAAATCATTTGCGTTAAGTTTGTTCTCACTTTAAATCCTCGAAAACCATAAAAGTGCACATCTTTTAGGAACATAAGGATAAGGGGAAGGATAGGCCCAGCGCTTAGGCCAGCGTTGGTTTCACTCTCATTACTTTATATGAGAGTTATTTACAGCAAAACCAACAAAAACTGAGAGAAAAAGCAGTTTTCGTGTTATGTTATAATCTTTTTATTAGATGATAACCACAAATGTCATAATCAGTTTGTATGGATTGACACAAATTCTAATATCTTTGGAGTTATTATCGAGATTTAGAGGCCATCACTCCATTTGGTTCACTGTTTTATCTCATTATTTATTGTATCCATTATTCTGAGTCAAAAACAGATGAATTGTTTACTTGATTTGAAATCTCAGAAAAATAACTGAAATATATTTTCTGTGAATTAGATTTTTAACAGAAAATCTCAAATAATAACAAAAGAGACATTAATTTTCGATTTCTGCCAAAACTTTTCTCTTGTCTTATATACTCTTTTCTCATAAGATTTGATCCTTTCTTATGGTATAAATGTTTTAGAGTTGTTTACTTAAGTCCTATTTTTTCTTTATATTTCTCCCATTTTTTCATTATTTCGCTCTAAGATTGAAAAAATAGTTGACTCAGACTTTAAAGTCGACTTATATTGGATTCCTATTGATCTTAGATTTCTATGTAACAGCTGTCCCTAAGGCCTGACATTCCCTTCCCATTCCCTTCAATGTTATACCATTTGGAAGTAACATTTGTTATGGTTATTGAAAAATGTGTCACTTTTTTCATATTATCTAAACTGTAATTATATTCTGTCCAACAGTTTCATCGGTCACTCATTGGGTAATATCATAATCCGAGCGGCACTCACCAGAAAACATGACTTCGTCGAGCGCTGGAAAGACAAACTCTATACTTTCCTATCCCTGAGTGGACCGCATTTGGGTCTGGCCTACAATAATAGTGGACTCGTCAATATGGGTATGGCTTTTGTTATTGTATTAAATGTTGTGTTAATCTTATCTAAAAATCTAATCAATGCGTTAATTATATCTCATTTATGGCCAAAAATTATTGCCATAAATAAACTCAAAAAAAGCTAATAAAACAATTAATGTCTTCATTTGATTGCCTTTTACTTCACATAAGAGTTGCTCTTCTCTGCAGAGGTTTTCCTCTGAAAGCAATCAATTATTTATTAGTCAAAAGATTGAAAACCTCTCGGAATTGGATTTTATTTTTTTATGTTAAAAAAAATTTGATTAAAACAGAAATCAAATGAGTGTTAAACCAAATTAGAAATTACTCTTAATTTAGGAGAAAAGCCAACCGAATGAGAAAAAGGAGAGAAGTCTTTCCTCAAAAAACGTATTCTGTGTTTGTTCTTAAAAGTATTGATTTGTTTGAGTTTTTGAAACACTTCTTACGCCCAGAATAAAAGTAATTCATTTCCGACATTCGGTTTAATAATATTTATATAAATTAACAAAAAAATACTAAACAGAAAAATGTTAACAATTTTCTATCCGATGAAATCATGTAATTACTCCATATATTTATATATTGTTATATTAGATCGTATTTTAATGCATATAATGCACAATAGTATCCGATATATTGTGTATAAGTATTCCGTTTTTATAGTCCATTATCATAGAAATGGCTTTTTATTCAACGAAAAACACTATTAGTTTTCATATCAATTGCTATTTATATGAACACAATATTTGAAAATTGAATTCAAAAGATTGTCAGACAAGTCGTCGAATGAATTGTTTGTCAATAGAAAGGGTCATTTTATTGCCAAAAAAACGATTCATTCACTCTGTTTTACCTACGAATTGATTTTGACCATTTAAATGAAGCAATTGGAAAAATGACATTGCTCAATCCAATCAATCACAATGAAAACGAAACATTTATCGATTTTTTGCAAGAGTATATCTGATTTCGCAAGAATTACAGCATTTCTTCGATTTTTTGCTCAAATTGTTGGCACAATTTTTTCTGTAGTTATGTTTTGAGGAATTTTTTGCGTGTCTTTCAGTGGCAGTAATGCTTCAAATTTGACTATTCTTTAGCACAAGTAGTGTTGTGTGCGTTATGTTTGCTGACAAGTATTGATAAGTATGTCTTCTTTTGTATACTTTTCTATATATTTGGTCGCATTTGATATACTAATGCTTACAGTTTAAACAAAATATGTTTTTAATACTTTTAATACAAAAATATTTTTTATAACTCAAATATTGAACTCTCGTACTCGACATATAGGGCTCTGGTTTATGCAAAAGTGGAAAAAATCCGGTTCTCTCTTACAGTTATCGATGAGAGACTCGACTGATCCGCGACAGACATATCTCTATCGATTGAGTTTGGAATCAGGTTTAGAGTATTTCAAGAATATTCTGTTGTGTGGTTCGTCACAGGATCACTACGTGCCCATCCATTCCGCACATATCGAACTCTGCAACTCCTCACTAAACGATACATCGCCTAATGGTTAGTACAAATTGGGGAGAGAGAGAGAGAGAGAGAGAGAGAGCCAAAACTTCACTGAACTGTTAAATCACAGTTAAATAGAATTAGTTTCGAAAGAGTTGCACAAAAACAGACCATAACTTCTTGTGCCAGTGTTTGGACAGTAATGCCAGTAATGGTCAAAAATTGCAGCATTTCTTTCACCTAATAATTAAAATTAATTGCCTTTTATTTAGTTGTGTTGTCTTTACTGGCATTTTGTTGACTCAGTATCGCCTTTGAAAAGACGAGACCTTTTTTTTCTTAAACTGGTTCTCCTCTCTATCTATCTCTCCCTATCCTATCGTCTTTGAGTCAATACTTATTTTGTTGTTTTTTTGTTGCCATCTTTTGTTAGGTATAGCCTATCGGGAAATGGTTAACAATTTATTACACCCATTAATGAGTAAATCTAGTATTAAATTAATTCGTTATGACGTTCATCACTCTCTGGCCAGTAATGCAAACGCACTGATTGGACGGGCGGCTCATATCGCTGTATTGGACTCGGAATTGTTTATTGAAAAATTTATGGTCGTTTGTGGACTTAAATACTTTGTCTAACAAATTATTCGCCAATAAAACAGTCGATAATATCTAAGTCTAAGCAAAAAAATGAGCCGTCGATCAGAATAATCGCCAAAAGAAAAGGGAAATATTGTTTGAAATATTGTTTTTATTTTTTTTTATTAAATTTTTTTCTTTCGTTTCGTTTTCTGTTAACAATTTCTATTGATATTTGTATTTATTATGAATTTATGTGATATTTGAATATATGTTATAATAATATTTGTAAACTATAATAATAACCATTACTAATGTCTTTTCATTTATTTGTTGAATAAAAATCGCTTTTCTCTGTTGTCTAACAATTATTGCAATTTTATGACTCGAATAATGCATTTTTGTCATCAATTTATTTATTTTTCAAAACTCCACTGAATTTCGATTAATAACTATTCAAACAAACGAATGATCAAAACGGGAGTCACACAAATGAGAGGCTTAAACGAAGACAATAGTCAAATAGTCATTGATTGCCATCCATTGCCATCCATTGCCAACCGATGCATGAGTTTCGTTGGGAATCATTTGAGATGAAAGCAATTCATATATAAAGAAATATAACATATTATCGACATTTGTCTGACTGTCTTATTATATGTCAGTCAAGAAATTCAATCGAATAAATGAATGCGAAATACAATAGAGAAACATATCTATGATTTTTGTATATCAAGTAATAACTGAAACACTATTTCACTCTCTATTCTCAATTCGAAGCCCAAAACCAAGAAATGACATAAAATTCTGGTATTTTTCTCTCATAACACAATCGTTAGCCTCGAAACATAGTCAGGAGTTATAGCTCAGGAGAATATACCACAGAATATAATATTAAAATGATTTTAGATTTTTGTCTAATAAAATCATTTGCGTGACTGATCTCAGAGACTGATTACAAGTGAATCTTAATATATAACCCAATTCTTTCCCAATAAGAATATATTCTGTTCTCAGAAAAAACGAATTTATTATAAAAGAAATTTTTGATTCTTATCTCACTTTCTATGGACGTCTGAAGAGCACATCCACTCATCTCCTAAATATCTTTTCAACAAATATCCTCTCCTTCTTAAGGCCCGAAAAGTAGAGATTATTTTCAATGTATAAGTTTCTCAACTTATCTATTATTTTTCAGAACAGAGAAATAAGGTCTGAAAGTAGTATATTCTGTGCCCCAGTGTATGGGCGCGGCTTCACTTCATTCCATAATATCTGAAGCGATAGACAAACCAATTCTCCATCGAATTGAGTGATAGTAAAACGTTATGAACGAAAAACTATCTGAAAAAAAAAGTTATAAATCTCTCTGTAGTCTAACGTATGTTTTTGTATCGCTTTTTGTTTTCATTTTATACTTTCCTCTCTTCAATCGAATGCCTTATATTTCTCTCTCTATTTCTTAACGACTGGTCTCAGACTTTCAGATCAAAAGTTACAGAGATTTTGATTAAAACGAATTCTTTTCTCTTTGCCATCAAATCAGATGACAATAAGACTCTTTAGTTCATCGATGAAAAAGAGGAGACGATTATTATTATATGGAGACTCTGTTTGACAGTTCATTCGATACAATAATTGTTAGGAAAAAGGGCTAACTTTACTTTGAGTGCTATAATATTGGATCAAATAAAGTTTGAATTACATGACTGTGTCTAATGTCTTACTCAACGTTTGGTTTTAGGAGAAGAGCTGCTCTTCAGCTGATTTAGTCAAAAGTTTAGTGCTCTGCAGGAAAACAATGTAAACGATTGATAAAAAAAACAGAATTGTTATCATTATTGAGATATTATATCGAAATGGTTTGGGATGAGCGCCAACTCCACTAATATCTGAGTCGAGTGTAGGTTCGTTAACAACACGAATGATAAGTCATAGCAATGGATAAACGATACCAAATGAAGAGCTGCCAATAGATTAAAGACGTGCCACAGCTGTACAATGACTTTGCGATAGCTCTGCCAAAGCGTAAGAACTGTGCCATAGATTACAAATGACTGAATCAATTCCAGAGTCCAAAGCGGGGGAGCCCTTCAAAGTCGAGGCTCAGTCAGAGCTGGGATGTAGCTTGGTTCAATTGGTCAATAGCCGGGTTGTTGTGTTTGTCGAAGTGACAGAACTCTTCCAGAGCCAGTCCTGACTGAGTCTGAGCTCCTGATCACAATTAATGCGTCAAAATCGATCGGTTTTGGAGAATGAGAGCCATTGCGAACATTGAGAGCATGTCTGGTGTGTCGGGCGCTCACAGTTGTGAGAGCTCTGCTTCGAACACAAACACAAACTGAAAGCACTGTCCAAATAGATGGAACACCATTTCTCTCTTGCCTTCCAATTCCATCCCTATATATATATAAATGTATTATTGAGTCACAAATGCAAAGATATTTTGGTGTCAATCGCCTGATATTCATCTCAATTGCAATCCAATGATCGGTTAGTCTTATAGTCCTATTCGCCGACAAACCGTTCGTCAGAATTGTTGACCAAACGGTTCGACAACTTGTTTGATATCTTGTGCTCAAAAAGAAATAGTTCAGTAAAAAAATTTCATATTATTCAATACGAGATACAATTCGACGAATAGGAAAAACCGCTCTTTTCCTGTCTTTTTACTGTCAGCCCTCTATTGTCAATGTGTTGGCGAAGAGTGTCTGAGTGTCTGAAAGACTTTCTCCGATACATAAAATGAGTTTCATTTGTTGGAAGGGATTGTATGCCTCATGTGTTCGTAATATACACTAACGGATAACTTAATCAAATTTTAATCGCCTCAACGGTTCCTAAACCCAAGACATGAAACGCTGGCCAAACAAAGGTAAGACCAATTGGTTTACTCATATCAAGCAATTAGTGGCCACAACCAAAAAGTTTCACTCGAGTGCTGATCACCAGTGAACTGTCTATTCATATGAAATCAAAAGATAAAAATAAGTGGACAGTCGACCAGTGCTTACATAGAAAATGTGTGTTATTGAAATGTGTGTCAAGTATATTTTGAAAATTTCAAATTCGTGTTTGAAGTAAATTAAACTCAAGTGAACTACAAATTAAAGACAAATTGATTTTTCTCCTCATTTTTTGTTAAGTGACAAAACCATTACTTATTAGTGACTCTATTGTTAATCAAAAGCAATCGCACATTAATGACATCACTGGCATCAGCACTGATCACAACATTTCATGTCTAATCCCTTTTCCTTTTCAGTAACTTTTCTAATCTTCACTCTATTTTCTCTCCATTTCTCTCTCACTTTATTAACAAATCTATTTCACTCTTAATTATCTATTAATTTATATTTGAATTTCTCTTTTGAATTATAACTTCTTTTTCCTCTTAATTCTAATAATCACTTATTTTAACCGAAAAATTACTTTTGAATACAATTCTGAAGCCCTTCTCTCTCTTATCACTTCTTCAGATGCAGTCAATGCGGACGTGACTCGAAAACCAGTGCTTAAGAGACACGATATTGTCTTCTTTGTCTTCTTTGCTTAATTATCTCAACTAATTCTGTGAGAATTTTTGCGTCAAAAATACAAAACAAAATTATTTATCAAAACTAATATTGTTTTGAAATATCAGATCAATTGATTGAGAGCTACAAAAGAGATGCACAAAAATGCTCTCAATTTTGTATGAAATTCTCACTGAATTAAAGACAAGAAGCGAACAGTTGTTCAACTGTTTCAACATTTAATTGCTGATCCATAATGAGGTAGAAATCTATTGAACAACAAAATTATATATACATTTAGAGTAATAGACAACAAATAATATCAATAAAATTGAATAATATATTGAATATCCTGTTAGTAGTACACCAGTAGTGCAATGAAGCGAATATTTCATTCAATATTAATAAACGACTGCACCGTTTCTTTACTATACGTATTCGCTGCCTATGTTTTGCAGATTTCTCTCTTATTTTGTTGAATAATAAGATATTTCTATCACTTTTTTCTTTCACTTTGAGATACTATTGATTGCTGTTATGCCGAGAAATCCAATACCGAAAGTAGTATTAGTAGTGCTATTAGTAGTATAGAAGTAGTGCTATTGACACCATTGACACAACACCAGCAAAACATATCTGCAAAGACAGTAAACGCACGTTAATTGCACTTTAATTATACAAAAGTTGTCTGACTATAGCCGACAACCGATAAGTATGTGCTCTGAAACGAAACTTTATAACACAATTGCTTTGGAATTAGTTTTTAGAAAGAAATTAGTCTTTAATTTCTTAAACAAATTAATCTAATAATCAATTTCTTAACCTTTAAGTCAATTTGAAACTAAAACGACGTAAAAATCTTATTAATAGATTAACTTTTGGCCCAATCTATTGAAAAATGTTAGTTGCGATGAAATAACCTCTGATAGGATGCGATGAATATTATTGAAAATTTTTAGATCAATATCTATATAATTATTGTTGACTTGAATTATGCGGAATGCGGTCCGGAATATATTGATTTGATTGTTCATACATTAAAAGGAATGACACAAATATTGCCAATTATTTGATGAAATTACTATAACTCTAATGTCTCTAAACGTCGGACTCTAATAACGTAGTGTTTAAATATCCAAATGAGAGCACGAGTTATGACAACTAAACTATGAATTAGTGGATGAAATACAAAATTATTATCATTACTATTATGGGAATGCAATGGAAGTACTGCTTGTGAACTGATTCTCAAACAAATTGATTAATAAATTGATTCTCAAAAAAACATTAAAACCAAATGATATGCTTTGCCTGAAGTCAGTGCCGACACTATTAACACACAATTGATATCTTCAATGAAACCAATTGTATCTGAATTGATGTTATTATGAACAGTGCGGCAGTAATCGGACGACAACTACGACAACAACAGACAACAGGACGAGTGTCGGGACCATTAGTACCCCCCACCTCTTATAAAGGTAGACCGAGAACTCCTTCACATTTGCCTGGATTACAGACGGGCAGACCGTACTCACCGGCACCGCATTCTTTATCGACTTTAGGGCCCGACGCCGACAAAAAGTTCGCACAGTTCGCGGGCCAACACCCCCACGAGTTTTATCCGCATCCGGCGCACAGAGACAACCACGACAAAGATAAAGACGATAAGAATAAAGAGAACGAGCCTCGTCTCAGGTGTACCTGGCATTGCTTCTGCATTGCGCTCAAAGCGCTCTCCGGAGGTATTGTCCTTCTCGTATTGGGTACAGTCATGTCTGTCGTCGGCTTCTTTGCCGAACCCCTGGCCGTCAACGAAGTGAAGTTAGAGAACGGGACAGTTGTGCCGACTATAGATCCGGACACTAAACAACATCTGCATAATTTGACTTATGTCGGGCCTGTGATCATGGGTTTGGGCGGTATAGTGATTGTGGCCGCCTGTGTGCTCACCTTTGAAGTGCGTGACACTCTCGGAGTCAAAGTAGCGCCGGTCAAACCGGAAACGGCCGGCACTTTAGGCGCCTCTTCATCGCTGACGAGTACAGCCATCGTTAGAAAGTTGTCTTCAATCACAACAACCGACTCTATCGGAGGCAGAGGCCGTCCCACTGCCGGCTCATTGACTCTTCCATTAGCAACGATATCATCGAATAGTAATAATCCACTTCAGAGCACAACCACCAAAAGCGGTCGCATTCATGAGACAATACAAGAGACTGTTTTCAATGAGGGCGAACCCATTCTGGGCTATTGCGCCCCCAAATCGTCGAAAGCTATTAGCAGTGGTTCACATCAGCCGCAGGTAAGCAAACATAGGGGAAGGTATGCTATTGCAGAACAGGTTATGCCAATGACATCTCCTTCAAGTGGGACCAGTCATCTATTGAGTCCAAATATTGAATCGACTTATTTCGGTTTGCCGTCACCACAAGACACCGAACTGTCCGATCCCGAGGGCTGTTCGCTGATCGTGCCATCCAAGTGGCGCTCCTCTCGTTGCTCCTGTTCGGGATCGCCCACACACTCCATGTCTTTGGAACTGTATTTGGAGGACAACGACCCTCCAGTGACTGTTGCCATTGTTGAACATCAGGAATATCTTATACAACAAAGACATAAAATTCTTAGACAACAACAACATTACGAATATTATCAACAAAAAGAGCCGATACTACCCTCCAGTCGGCCTCCGAGTCAACAACAGTATCGGAGGCCAAAGATATTGGCGTCGATGGAAAGCGACGGACTGTCATCTTCAGCGTCTTCTTCGAGTAGTGAAGACCTGTTTTTAAGCCAAAAAAGGCATCAGTTGTGCAAAAACTACGTTAAAGTTCAGAGTTCTTATTTGACCGAACAGACTCTCGACCAGAGCTCTTACGACAGTCAAAGTGACCAAATGACTACACCATTGCTTAGGAACTCAATCAGTCCGTCAAAAGTGAGTGTCCCGAGTGGTGCCAACAATAACAACACTACCGGTGCGGCGATCAATACCGGCGCCGGCGTTGATAAGCGCTTCCCTCTTCTAAGGCAGGGGGCACTGGGAAACGGTTCACTTACACCGACTACCAGATAGCCATCACTTCTGTCAATAGTCTTATTCATTGTTTGACTCACTTATTGTCGAAACCGACAAAAGACATGAAAACCTCATTCATATGAATATCTGAATTGAAGGACTGGATTGAAAACCACATCCCAACCATCCTATCGATCATCGGCTCTGTTGTTGTTAAACAAAAACAAGAAACCAATTGTTGTCATCAAAAAAACAGAATAAGCAAACAATTACTCAGTTTTTTGTATATTGTGGTCATTTTTGTTATATATTTTATTCGATCGCCAATACATCCAAACGTTCATCACTTCTATCACTTGGAAGTCAAAGAGAAGTTCAATATTTGTTCGTAAAAAATGATTATTCGTTAAAAAAAATAACAAATAATTAATTAAATAATAAGCTTTTGATAGCAAAACGCCGTCCGTTACTTATAATTGAAATTATATATTAAGAAATTCAATGGAAAAACAAATTGTTTTATTACTGTTTTGAAAATGCATTTGAAAATATTAAACTGTTATTTAATTTATACTTTTAATTAAAAAAATTAATAATTTTAAGGTATTTCTAAAAAATGTGCCTAAATTTTGGATCAGGAGTGCAGTCGAGTCGCTGTTTCCCAGACTATTGTTATGATAATTAAAAGTCTAAATCAAAAGCCAAACCTTTAGGTGAAGGAAGGGCTCCGAATGAGAAGAGGGAATACATAAGTGTTTCTATTGATGTTATAAAACAAATGATATATTATTTAAAATTTAAATGAAATACAAAGAAATTGCTTTTATTATACCGTTTCTAAAAAAGCCCTAATTATTACTGTTCTCTGAATATTAATGATTTTTTGTGAGCACTGCCTAAAAAACTATTTCCTTCATTCATTCAAAAACACAGACAATACATGACATACAGAGGAATGAAATAAATCGTTAAATTTTATGTGAATTTTATTTTTTACATTTAATAAATCTAACGATAATTTGATTGAAAAAACAATTTTCCCAATGAATCGATAATTTTGATTCTATCCGTCAGCAGATTCTATTGATCTAGGTTAAACAATTTTTTCAATATGCACAATGAAAATCATGACTAATCTCTATATAATTCAATAGACAATACATTTCGAGAAAAAAAAGACTAAAAATTTCCCCAAAAATACGCTCAAAGAATATTCTTGTCTATCGTCGATATGATACAGAAAAATGAAAAAATTGTTTATTCATTTGGAAACAAAAATTGACAAAAAATTTATTATTTTGTTGAAAAACACACGAATTTTGAGAAAAAATACGAAAATTTTTTGTTAAGTTTGTATTAATTTTTATTGAAAAATAATTGAAACAAAGATTTCGATTAAATATCTATCGATTATTTGGGATATGAATTGAAATAAATAAGTGATACAAAACCGAAAGCAAAAGCAAAGAAATAGTGAATCAATAATTCACTTGATTTTTGTGTTCAATTGTTAACCCAATAAATAAATAAAAGGTATATAAAAGTTATAAAAAGTAAACATCTGTTTAGTGTCCACTGACTCCAGATATTTAAAGATAAAAATTGTATTTAAAATGTGAGACAAAATGTATAAAACATATGGAAAAAAAGAAATAAGAAAAATTGAATTTTGTTGAGATAAATGTGCTTGTTAATTTCTGCTTGTTTTATTGCTTCAGTAATTCTTATTCCAGGAATCGTTTGAACATCAAAAGAGTCGCTCCTTTTTTGACTTAAATTCAATACAATTATTTGAAATTATAATCAAAAGAGAGGGAAGAGTTCACTGAATTTTCATAACTATTGTAATCATTTTAAAAAAATGTTTTCGACTATAGGCTCAAAAACATGAATTCAATCATCAATTAGTGGTTTCCAGTAGATACCTGGTCTCTGATGTTGGTATACGACCATTAAATTGGTCACAATTTTTATGCAGAGTTGATATAAAACAGAATTACGAAACATGAGGTTAATTATAGTGAAAATATATTAAGTTTTAATACAACATAAAAAAAATAATGTCAACCAAAATAATTGAAGAGAAAACTATAGTGAAAAATTGTTAACCGCCAGTGGAAAGCCTTCATAAACTCTATGGTCACTCTCCCCATGAGTTGATATTTTATGCTGAAAACTAATTTAATAAATTTATACTAAAATTGTTTTTCTTCTTATCTGGCGCTGAGTTTCTCTCTCCCGATGAGGTTTCCACTCCTTTCCTCCCTTTCCCTTTTCGCCAGTTATTATAGAATGAGAGCAAAGAATAGAATACTAATAACCCGTTCCAAATGTAGTCACTCCTCATGTAATGCATAATATTGTTTGTCATTTAAGAAATGAATTCAAAGCACAGAAAAAATTAGAATTATATTATTTGAAGTCATTTGCCGTCATCTCTGTTACCAATACTAATGAGATATCATATGATTGTTACGATATATTAGGATATGTTGGGAAACATTCGTCACTAATTCCTATCGCGTTTCTCAAAGCCATCAGTCAATTAGCATAACCTCGGGTACAATCAAATGATTACTTTTTAATTATTTGATTCAAACAAAACCATTATTCCCTAATTTAAAGTTCCGACACATTTCTCACTGGTTTTGATTCAGTTCTCAAATAAATTTATGATTTCACATATTTTGTTGGTATCCTTTCAAACGAAATACGTTTTATGGCCCAAAATGAGAGACATTTCTTATAAATCATTGATTTATTGTTAAAATGAAAAGAAGAGGAGAATAACACAATTGGATCTTCCCTTTCATTAGTTTGAAAGGAGAGTTCAATTCTGCAGAAATTTTTTCTTTGGCGACAAAAACAGAGTATAAAAACAGAAGCAAAAGAATTACAACAAAAAAAGAGTTTCTCTCAGATCTCTCCTTCAGATAAATAATCAATTTTTTCGTTCATCAAAACTAATTATTTATTAATCAAAACTAAACCCAATTGCAGATAGTATTCTATGAGCACAGCACACAGTGGACCAGATAATTCATGTGCTGTGCAATTGGGATGTCTGCTATTGATTCTGATAGCTAGCAATGATAGCTAGCAATGATCTTGCACATAGTTTCATTGCGATGTGCAATACTCGACTTTTTTCACAGAAAAAGGATTGAAAGAGATTACTGTCGCAACATATGATCTTGATAAATTTCGAAATAATCCACTCTCTCTCACATATCTTTTTCCAGACATTCCTTCGGAAAAATTCACTTTAATTTTAATCAAAATTTATTCCTCAAAAACCAATACATTGAATGAAAATTCTGAATAAATTTCACGAATTTGTGACTTTATTAGAGCATAAAAGTAGTCAATACGAGAGAAAAAAATCATCAAAAAAGCGCAAAAGTGTTGTTCACTGCTTAACATATTTATTAGTTTTTCAAACGTTGTGTTAATCGCAATAAACAACGCTTTTTGACTCAAACATTGAAGTCATCCATAATTTATACAAAAAACTTATACATCAAACGGAATTGGCTTTCATTTGGAGTCCATTTTCCGTTTGAATCGGTATTCAGTTGAGACACAACTCTTAAGACATATATCAAGACTATTATCGGTCACCAGTGGAACAGTTCCCCAAATTATGATACGATAGTAAGTCATCGACTTTTTTGGTATTAAATTTAAAACAAGGAAACATACAATACAATTGAGCATTGGATTGAGCATGGTTCAAATTTGGATCAATAAATGGATGAACCCTTGAGTTGCAATAATTCACTGAATTTCAAAGTAAATGACTTCAGACTAAAAGAAAAAGTCAAACATTTATGAGTCTGTGTTATAGAAGAGGACAGAATGAAGAATAAAAAACAAGTTTTCCGATGAAAACACTTAAGAGAAGCAATAATTATATGTTTTTTTTGTGAATCGAGATATATATTGAGATAAATATATTTTTGTCTAATTTCATGTAAACGTTGAAACAAAATAGAGAAAAAATTGCATAAAAAACAGACTATTGACGTAATGGATAGCCCCCACACATTGCATTCTGAGCCCGAAAATAGAGAACAAATTATATAAATACGAAATCAAAAATAGAAATCCGCTTTTCCAGAGAAAATCTCAAGTCATTCATCGTTTCCATAGAAATATGGGAAAAAATTATCTCTTTTTTCTCAAAAGAGGAGACGATTTCAAAAAATTTTTGCTTCAATTCTATTCTCTATTCTTTTCTTCTGAACTAAAAAAGTCTTTCTTTAAAAACATTTTCCGAACGCTTTAAAGTGTGAGTTCAGCGAAGGGAATGACATTCAAATTATTTTGGCATTTATTTTATGACTGACTTTTCTATTATTCAATTCAATCCTTTTTAAAAAGAGAGTAATTGAGAACTATTTTCGTAAGACTTTGGGATTCAAACTATCCTATAATTATTGGGAACGACTCCTCCTGGCAAACAAGAGCTTCACTTTATTCTGTTCTCTAATTCCTCTCATTATCTGTTTATTCATTAATTAAATAATTGTTTATTCGGTTCTCTAATGCAGTTGTTTTTTTAAGAGAATGGGAAGGCCTTCCCATTCAGTTCCCAATGACAGTGTTTTAGGAGAAACTCCTATCAATATCTCTGTCCCTCTTCTCATAATACCAGTTAATGAATGAATGGCTCGACTCTGAGATAATGAACGAAATTCTTACGATTCAATAGACAGAGAGAATAACCCGAATATTGGACTAAAAGTATGAAAATTCCAGCTATTCTTCGTAAAACTCATAAGACTTTACCATCTATTCACAGTTGAGGCAACACTTCTGTTGAGTAGTGTTATAGTCATTTTGGGAAATCAATTTTTCGGTCATTTATTCTGTTTTTTATCTCTGAATTTCCCGATTCCTTGAATCAAATTAATCACAAAACTAGTGGTGAAGTACTCCTTAAACAGCGAACCCGAGACCAGAATTGATCAGAACTGCAAATAACGTTATATGAGTTAAAAGGAGAGCCGTTTGCCTAAAGGCAACTCCAGACTAGACATTGAGTTATATCGATATCCAACTGTTATTCTCTATTATCTCACTATTAATAGAGAATAAAAACGAAAAAAATAATAATAAGAAAGCAATTTATGACTCAATTCTGTTCTTCAAATTAAAGACTGCAAGACTTGGCTCCAATTTAGAGTTAAAACAATTTGTTCTCTATTTGAAAAAAAAAATCAAATTAAGTTATATTCATATGAAATAAATTGTATAAAATATATGTTAATAATGTATTGAAACACAAATTAATAAATTGTTTTCATTTAATGATATATTCTTTGGAAGATTTCATATCAAAAATTGAATAAAAAAACGAAAACAAAAGAAATATTAATATTTGTATTGAAATGAATGAAAAAAATTGTTAAAAACTTTTCCATCCAACAGATATTTCCTGAGTGTATTCCTCCTCTACAACTGGCGTTCCCCTCTTCGCTCGACTTTGACTTTCTTCTGAAAAATTTCTTGAATTAAGGAAATTCATGTGTGATATGAGTATGAGGTGCGAGTCATGCGAATTGTGCGGTTCTGCACGATATTAGACAATAGTTTTTTTGTTCGCATTTGAATTATCTTGAAATCAATTGTGTCTGATCTGTAACTCGTGGCTGACATTAACAGAAAGGGATGGCATTCTATTCAAACATTTTCATTATTCTGAGCGAAGACTCTTTGAAAATTGTACTAATCTCTGATAAATACTCAGAAGTGAATCGATATTTCTCTAATCCTCGATTCAAAATGCACTTTGAATAAATACAAAAGTATGTTTGAGCTTGAATGGTTTACAAATTTCAATGCTAGAGGCTTATGTTGGGACGACCAAGCTCAGATTGTCAGATGTATAGTCATGGGAAAAAGCTTTATAGTTAATGCCATTTGTTTGACCCAATTTCTAGCAAAATCCAGTTGAAAATCGGTTTGAGACATAACTAATTTATCACCATGCTAAGGATGCTAAGCACTTCGAGCTAAGGATAGGATAGAGTAGAGTAGAGTAGTGGCGATCCAATGGATCTTCATTTCGATAGTAAACACATTTAACGGGATTTTGTTTACTTCAAAAAGAAATATTAGGTTCGAGAAGAAGACCGATATATACTTTGACATATACCTTGCTCATATTATAGTCAGAGTGACTTAACAATCGATTTCGTGTTGACTATCATATCATATGTTGGCGAGGATTGTGTCGATCCTTTACCCGGACTTCAGAAAAAATGCGAACATAAATGAGTGAAATAACGAGAGGGAAGTCACTAACAAATGCCGTTCGCATTAAATAAGTTTTCCTAACATTAATCCCTTCGACTCAATGAATGATCGCATGCCTGAGTCACATCTCTCTCTCTCTCTCTCTCTCTCTCTCTCTCTCTCTCGCCGTCTGTCTCTCTGTTGTCACTTCCTTTAGTTGTGTTGAGCTTTGAGTTCAATTCATTTCTTCTCTCATTTCTCTGATTTTGAGGTCAGTTAAGTGAAAGTTGGATCAAACCATTGAACACTATTCTCACAATTTTCGGTTCATTTTTCATTAGGCTATAGTTGTGTATAGTCTTTATGCTGTGCACAAAATAATCAGCGCATCACAAGAATCGACAATAAATTCTGTTTTATGCCTAAAGGCAATGATTTATGTCCTCTTTATTGATATCTTTTTGTGAGAATCAAATTGAAGCGAAAAAAGTGGAAAATTCCCAAAACTTTTTGAAAAAAAATTCTCTATATTTTTGGGAATAAGAGTTCAGAACATTTCAATATATTTACAGAAATAGTGATTCCTAACTAAAAAACCTTTTTGAAGCCTTAATCTAAATAAGAAAAAAAATGATAACAAATAATTCAATTGAAAGTATCTCTAATTTCGAGATTCAAAGAAGATTTGTAATAAATAAGGCATTAATATGATCATAGTCAATTTAAATAATTTATTCATCATTTAGTCTTATATCGATTGCCATCTCTTTCTCCTATAAACAAAATACCACTTCGTTTTATTGAATTCTCAGAAATCTTCTGTAATTTTGCAATAATTTGTTTCTCTCAGATTATATTTGCCTAATGTATGCAGAATTTGCATGATAACAGCTAAGACCACGATCACTTCCGATTAATTTTGACGATAATTCTTGTTGACTCTCAATGAAAGCCATAATTTAATGTAATTTTTAATTAATCAGAATTTTGATTGACTTCTATATTAATATTGTATTATGCGTTGAAATGAGTGAACATTTCGTGTTTTGTTCAAAATTGTTGAAAATTATTATCAAATTTGAAGAAAATGAGTAAAAATTTAATTAAAATTTCAATTTCATTGTCAACTAATCACTGAATTAAAAATGAGGACTGAGTGAAACATAACATTCAAATACATATTTCATGAAACAATTGTTTGCTTTTGTTTTAATTCATTTCAAAACAATATGTTTTTCTTCGAGCGTTTACTTCAATACTATATTATCGTTGATCTCATGAGTTGTTATAAAATTCAATTAACATTTGTTTTTATTTTCTCTGTTTATACATTTGATGCCACACTTAGAGCCGAACAGAATTATAATTAATTCCCTTTCCTTTTGATATAAAACGAGTTTTTTCTTCGCAAAACATTATATATCGGATCGGATCTCCATTTTTTCGCGCCTTATGTTAAGCATTACATCCCTTAAAGAAATTTACATTTTTCTTCTCAAAACATAAAAAAGTCGACTCTTTTGTTATGGAAAGAAAAATTATTAAAGTAATAAACATAAAGAGGCAGAAGTCAAGCCTCTACTGGCGGCCAATGCATTAATATTAACCCCATTTTCACATTTCATTTTTTGGAGTAAAACTCAGTTCAAACTCAGTGTTTGCCTTATATTCTACACTTTTTATGCTGTGCTTATGCTGTGCTTATTCTGTGCTCCAAGTGCTTTGCTTTTTACATTTCATGGATAATAAGATTTCTGAGCAGTGAATGTAAGTATAAATGTCTTTAATATAATTCTGTGTATTTGAGTCCAATTACTATTGAATAGAAAAATTGTTATACTTTTGTATTGCATTCAAATACATAAACATTAGATTTGAATATATTTTCTTTAAAGAAAAACTATTGAATAAAATCAGAATAAAAAATACCAAAAAACATATTCAGCGGTAAAAAGAGTTTAAATGCGATAATCAGACCATTTATTATCTGAACTACAAAAGGATTGAATTAAAAATTGATTGCTTTCCGAAAGTGAGTAAAGAAATTATAAATTTTGAGATCAATTGGTAAACCAATTCATTACTATTGAGAATAAGTTTTATTTCAGTTTAATTGAAAATTATTTTGATGTTTATCTGGAGAACAGACTATTATATCATAAAATACAATCCGAATTCAATAGAAACCAAAGGGAAGGGCTCTTCTTATTGAGTCTCTGTCTGTATTAAGTGAAGCAGAAATTATATATATTTTTCTTGAATTTCAATTTACTCTTTCTCTTTCTTTTTGATCTCAATGTTGTGAAAGTCGAGAGAATATAATTCGAGTGATGTTCGGTCTCTCTCTCTCTCTCTCTCTCTCTCTCTCTCCCTCCCTCCCCTTCCCGAACACCCTGTCCTTCTGTAAGCCTCTGACTGTCTATTAGATTGTCAAACATTTTTTTATGCCGACTCTTCACAAAAAAATTTATGTCCGATTCTGTGAACAAATATTTTGTCAAAAAAACGAACTCTTTGTTCAACTCTTGTCTTAAGACAACATTGATTTGTCCGTAAAAAAGAGTTTTTTCTTTCAAATAAATCAATATTTATATGAATTTCAAATCCCTTTTCATATGAAAACCTCAATAACAGTGGAGTCAAACAAAGCCTTTCGTATAATGGATTTGAAAAATGCCTTTCCTTTGAACTCAGTGTCGATCCCATCAAATGATTGAATAATGTATTTCGCATTCAAAACAATTTTTGGAAAATAGGTTTAAATCGATTTTCAACTCAATTAACAGTAAATACTTTTAGAAAATTTTCTCCAATATATTAGTTTTGGTCAAATTTAAAGGAATGCCTCAAATTGTAAGCCATAGTTGGGATCAATTTGCGGATCCACTGATTGACAGTCAAAGAGTACACTCGCTTTACAGCCATTATTGACGTTAAGTCTAAGAAAGGACTGTCTCTGATCCACAATAATATATGACATCGATTTTGGTTTATGTTGTGTTGTCTCAACACTTCTATCTTCAGACTATTCCTCAATAAATGATCTCTTTTTTTCCGAACTATATATTTGAGTTCAATCGTTAGTAGCGAAGGATATTAGGGACACAACGACCCAAACAACAAGAATTTGTGTTCAATATTGTATTGTATGGTATTGTGTGAGTTAGAGTAGTGTCAGCGCAAAACGCACTTCACCTGTAATGACACGAAGAATATTCAATGAGTTTCACACATTTTGCCACTATTTGGCTGAACAGAGGAAACGCAGAATTGATTTCCGATAATTTTTTTCGCAATAAATAAAAACTCAGTGCAAAGGAAAGCCATGAAAATTGCGTTTAGTATTAGAAATCAGATTCGCGTTTGAAATGGTTTTCCACAACAGGTTTAATACCATATTATCATTCATAGAGTCAATGAATATATGCATGAATTCCGGATTCATTATATTCTGTGCTCTTTCTGCGAGAATTCAGTACTTTTTCTGACATTATATAACATAGAGTTGCGTTTCCTCAGCAGTTGAAAGGACTGAGCGCTTCAAATAGTGATCAATGATAGCGAGCTATAAGTAAAATGTAGTTCACAATAAAGAATGATATCTTTAGCGACACATTTGTAATCAATACTTAACTATTGAAGTCTTCGGCAAAAAGAGTTTTCATCAGAAGTACATAACTTTACTCACAAATGACGTCAATTGTGTTTCCAATTGAATCACTTCTCGATTGTATGGATAGTAAACAATAAGAGAAGAAAATTTTGTTCACAATTCCATTCAATTCACTATTAAATGAATATTTTCTCTACTCTTAAGTGTAGTACTCATTGAGTCGAATAATTTGGTCGCAGATCACATGTAAAGGGACTCAAAGACACGACTAATCAGTTCTGATTGTATTCCACTTCTTTCCCTCTCCTCCCTCTCCTCCCTCTCCTCTCAATATATTCTCTTTTGAATAAAGTGTGACATAAAAGCCAAAAGAAATCCTTATTTCAGTTCAGGAATTGTATTGTGTTTTCGTTGGCAAACATTTTAGTTTGCATTAACTCTTCCTCACAAAAGCTTTTCCTTATAACGAGTTTTTCAATTATTTATCGCAAGAGTATTGGTGTGAAACTTGTTCACCACTTTTCAGTCAAACCTATTCTTACAAAAAGTTATTCAATTTGGGAGAAGTTTGAGGCAATCGTTTACCAAAACACTCAGAATAAGTAACCGATAGCTCAGGCGATAGAGAACTCGTGTTTTTGTATTGAGTTAAACCAAAATACAATTTAATTGAATTCAAATTCTAATTTTCTGACAACAAAAACAGACAAAGAATTAGGAATAAAAGCTCTTCTAAAGAGATCTGTTACCAGAATATAGTATTGATTGCGGTTTCAATGAAAACAAAACTCAATTCAAATCACTAGAAAAGCACTAAATATATGATTTATGTGTGTTTTGCGATCAGAGAGAGTGAGAATAAAAACAAAACAAAACAAAAAAGTTTAATAATTGGCGAAACACATGTCATAAGAATCATACGATTTGATCGTAAAAACCAACGACTCCTTTCACACCTCAAACCACAACCAAAAGAAAAATTGTTTGCGTTTTTATGTCTGAATATAACGTCAATCATAGGATTGAATCTTAGTTTATGTCTGAGTTTTTGGGGCCATTCCTAACGATAAATATATCATTGAAATGGTTCTGAGATTCTTAAACATATCATACGATTCTTATCCTTAAGTTAAGCGAAAAATTTCTATTCCCTAATAAAATCCAGAGTAAAGGCAAATGTTTTTGCATTATAAGCACTCGAAGGGAATTGAAAGCATTTATCTTTTGGGCTGTCGAGAGATTGGATGAGTCTTTAGGTTGAGTCAAACACTCGTAAAATAGATGCAAAACCTCTGAAAAGGGCTCTCCGAGTCTCTGCTGACATTCTTTGTGAAACTGATTAAATTGAATTTAATGCCAGAGAATAACACATTTATTAACGCTAGTCAACCATTTCCACTAATACCGGTGCCCTTCCAATTTATTCAACGCTATAGTATTTATTAGTTTTTCGCCTAAACCTCTCAAAACTGATAAAATCTATTCTATAATAATAATGAAGAAAAATCTCCATATTTTTCAAGTAATTAAAGTTTTCAGACGAAAAAAAATATTTAAAGGATTTAATAGACTTTTAATTATACGTCTCTCTAATTGGGTATTAGTTGAGGAAAATCTTATTTTTTTAACGAAAAATAATTTCCAGATTTCTCCTAATTTGTTGACTTCTAGTAAATAACTTAAACTCTAATTTGAAGCCAAAATAGTTATCAATTTCTTCAAGATATTGAAAATTGATTGCTTTTGAAGACTTATGAGATTATGTGATGAAAATCTCGTTATACTTCACATTCCGTCAGTAAAATACTTTCAAAAGATTTTACTTATTTATGAAATCCATTTTATCCGACACTTAATTTTCAATTGATTTTCAATTTAAGATTTATGTGTTTCCAGACATTTCTAAATAGATTTCTAACATAAATAAATAATCAAGATGGAGCTATCATTTTCCAAGGGGAAAAAAATATTGAAATCATTTTCGGTATTCAAATACCACTCGAATGTAGTGCTTATGAAAAAACATGTTATATAACTGAATGAACTATCGATCAGTTATTTTATCGGCAATTCTTGATTAAAAAACTTATCGATCCGAGCAATACATCCGATCCTAACGTATAGTAAATTGAATTTTCTGTTCGTCTGTTAATAACAAACTTCTTGACAATAGTTTATAATCGTTAGTCAAATACTGAATTTTTCTGACACAACAATGAGAGGAAGTGTTGCCGACTTAAGAAATGAGCGACAAAAAAATCGTGACATTACTGTCTGTTTCTATGTGTGTCTGAGTAAACACACAGTCAATACATATCCCAGTTTTTGGACTCTCAGATTCATCTGTCGTTTTAACTGAAATGAAGCCGTTTTTCGCGAAATAAAAAACAACAAAACATAATATCAAATAAATTAATTGTTTATCGTTTGAATTAAAGCTCTCATTCATTAGATTAGAGTAGAATATAGAGGGACGCCATCAGATAAGGACAGGGAAAACGATCCAAACATAACAGAAATGTTGAATTAGCGTTAATTAAGGCAAAAGAAAAAACATATATTTTATTCCATTTATTATTTAATGAAATAAATCTTTGCTTTTATCCATAAAAAGCACTTTTTTCTTATATAACACATACACTGAAACTCATGGTATCAGAAATTTATTAATTGTCTTATGTTTTAATTAGTTTTTTCTTTACTTAAATTAATTACCTATTTAATGATGGACTCAAACGCTATAAATATAGCTTTTCTTGGTTTAATCAATTCATTTAAATCCAAAAGTTTTCCTTGCTTCAATTTAAATGCAAATCTCAGTTATATAATCGGAATATTTTGCTCTGATTTAATTAGAGAAAGTAGTCTAATGTCAATTCCAGTTGAAATTTAGAAAAAAATATAATGGCTAGAGCAATCTTCCGTTCACATTAAATTCAAATCACAGTAAAAAGTTTTGCCATTTCAATACTTTTTTAGCTCAATTAAAAGAATTCAACAGTTGCCAGGGTGCATTTAGTAATAATCATTCTGACCCCTCGGCTATAATTTAATAGTGTGTCGACTTTGAAAACAAAATATTACAGTATTTTGTGTCTCAAAACCTCTATTAATGAAATTCTTGAGTTAATGATAGCGAAAAAAATTATATAAAAAACTTATAATTGAGATATAGTTCACGTTATATAACACTCCTCTGCTTTCGTCAGATATTAATATTGATTGAATGTAAGTCCAAAACATCACTTTATATATGAAACAAATTCCATGAATTCCTAAACGCTATGAAAACTTCACATTTGATTGTTTTCGAGCCTTTTATTTGAAGGCAAACCTCCGAACGCTTTATTAAATTCAATGCAAAAAAATATATTCCGTTTTTTAAGATTCAATTGAAACACTTAAAGAGTACTTTCCGGCAATACTTTCAATACATTTCCAATTGGTTTGAATGCAATGATGGGAAGCGAACGGAAAGATAAAAACAAATTTATGAAAATCAGTTCAATTGAACGAAATAAAGTCATAAAACAAAACAAAACTGATCTGTGAAGTGAATTATTCATTTTTCCGGTCAAATTGTTCCAGGGATAGACTCAACTCAACTCAATTTATTTATTCAATTTATTTTTTGTTCAAAAGAAAAAAATTTCAAAATATAAGGCAAACAATCATTACTTTCAGCAAAAAGTTGACGTAATTTATGGCTTCAATTGACTGTCATTTGAATGTTCGCCATATTTAGAGTCAGTTTTGGTTTTTGTGTTTCAAAACAAATAAAAATTATCTTAAAATCCAATCAATATTTTGATTGAATTGTTTGACAATTATTTTAATGTTTTTCTGACATTTATTTTCATTAAAACTATTTATTAATTGTTTTTCAATTAAATTAGTTTTGAGTTTATTTTTGATATCAATTATTAAAACAAATCAATCGATTGAACCGTTTTTGAAGACATCATTTGAAGCGTTAAAATCGATAATCTATTTGACCATCAAATCGGAGGTCAGACACAAATCAGGTCTTAATGGATGAAACAGCGGTCAGTATTGAACGTCACGCGTACTGCCTGTGCCTTCACGTAAGGCCGGCCACCATTTTCGTGGCTCTCGTCAATCTGGTAATGCATTTGAATTGTCATTTAATCCAATCATTCAATTAATCAAATGGTTGTCCAAAAAGGGCGGTTCACTCATATGTGCGATCGTAACGATAGCGCTGTTGTCCTATTCGGACAGCGCTTACCTCCAGTCGATGTCCGACAGCCAGCGGTCGACCACCACTTCTCTGGCGATAGTCGTCTATATGTTGTTAACGTTGGTCTCAGCGATGCTTCTCTTCGGTGTCCTTAAGTCGAAGCCGACGTATATTCTGCCGTTCTTTGGGATCCAATTCATCGACTTCTTGTTCACTTTACCCCAATTCCTGACCTCTTTGTATAGTCAGCCGAACGCTCATCAGTTACACAACTGGTCCGACCGGAGGTCCACTTTCCTGGATATGAGACACATTTGGCCGAACGCCAGCCCTAACAATGTCTACACGAGTTCCCTATTGTTCACAACACTGATAGTCCTATTCAAGAGCTACTTCTTGTGCGTCGTATGGAAGTGCTATCGCTATCTGCGAATGAAAGAGTTGGTCCTTCCCTTACATTTGCCTCACTTTTCACACAATATCACAAACGATGTAAGCATTTGATTAAATCAATTAATCCCTAATTTCTGACATTTTTTTGCTCGAAAAGCAAAACATTAGGAAAAAGTGTTTTAATTTATCGCCTGATTTGATGACTTCCCAAATGATTAATGAGTTTTAGTGCCAATCATTGGCTCACTATTTATCAGAACAAAAGTCAACTCTTTTTTTAATCTTTTCTTTTGAATTATAGTTTAGTTTTGAGATATTTTTCTCTAAAAATCTGTTTTTGTTTTGCGTTTCTCATTGTGTCAGACATTAAACTGCAATAAATCTGAAGAATAACAACACTTTTGAGGCATTAAATCATTTAAAACACTAATAAACAGATCCCTTTCCAAATGGGTTCTTAATTTTGAGCTCATTTTCATCTCTTTTAATGCCATTAAAAAAAACTTTTGGTTTGCATTGAATTAGTTTTTAATTGAATTTTAAACATTAATTTGTAGTCATTTTTCAGTATTTTATTCTTATTTTATGGCCTTTTATCCAAATTTTTCAATTAAATCATTAATTAATGGCTTTTATATTCGCCAAACAAATGGTAATACGTTTTGAGTAAACAAATTATCCGCAAAACTAATGTCTAATTGACTCCATTTAAGAGTTAATTAATCCATAAAATCAAAGATCAAAATCCATTTCAATGTTTTAGCCAATAATTTATTGAATGCATTAATATTTTAGTGATTAATAGAGTTATTCGCTCAGAATTACCACAAATGATAACAATTATTCTGTGCCGCTCTCGACAGCAGTGTATTGATGTCCGGAACTGACATTCATTATATGAGAAGATATTAGAAAAAAAAGTCGTTTTCTTTACTCTCAATCGGTTGGCCTTTCCTTTACGGTCTGTCTGTCGCACAAACAGTCGGTCTTATGACTGCTTTAGACCTTTACTCGACTATTATATTATGAAATATTGTTAATCAAAACGCAATACAACTCTCAATGCAATTATTTTTGTCTTTATATTACTCTTGAAGTCAGACACCGATCCCTTTTTCATGAGACCTTCGTTTATACCTTTGTTTACATTACTTTCACTCAATTATACTGTTTTTCACTACAAATCAATTAAAGAACTTTTCGTTTCAATTGAAATGATTTAGTCTTTTGATTGAATAGAAGTCTATTTGATTAGAAATTCAGAGCAAATATTTATGTAATTATAAAAATAGTGATGAATTGAGTTTTGCTTTTCTATAGCGAAACAATTGAAACGCTTTTCCGTTTCAAAACAAACACCAAAAAAAAGTTTTAATTCATTTACTATTCATTGGTTTTAATTATCGAAACGGAAATCGAAAGTTGACTTTAATTTCAAATATAAATAAGAGACGAATAAAATGTGATTCCACTGCAAATCAAATTAAATTTTCATTAGATTTAAGCGACCGCTCCTTCGCTCAGCACTTATTTTGGGATTTAATTTGTCACCAAATTTGTGACTAATCTAATGAAAACTTCTTTTCGAGAATTTAATTAAAAATCTATTGTTTTCTCTGTTTGTGTTAACAGCTTGTGATCCCTCCCCTAATGGTACCGCCTCCTCATATGGCGCCCCCCGACTACGAAGAAGCGACTAAGAGCTGTGCGCCGCCCGACTACGAGACGGCCACCAAAGCAAATGAGTTCAAATTCGTACCGATTACACCCGAATCGCGACCCGTACCGCCAGTTCCGGCCCCCTCTGCGGTGTCCGACACCAGTTCCCAGCCGTCGACAACAATTGAGATCCAACCGAATGGACACAAATACGAATCAAGTGATGCGTAAATTAATTCAATTCAATGATCTCTTAATTTAGTCACCGATTGGTTTAATAACTCAAATATTTTTCATATCGTTTTGTCTGATATTCAAAACTAAACGCTTATTGTTTTTAACGAAAAATCTCTTCGCCTTTACCCCTAGTGTGGGCCCACTTTCGCTTTAATTCAGAAATTATTTACCACTTTATCTGAATTTAATGATTAATTATGTTTTTCTATCGATTCTCTCTCTAATAGCTGTTCACAAGTTTTAGTGTTAAACCACTTCTGACTCTATTAGTCATATCTCTCTATAAAAATCAATTATCAATCGTTTCGTAAGTTTCGAACAAATCTATAGATCTGTTAACTAATGAGGAATTGCTTTCTGAGGAATAAGTGAACGCTTTTTATGAATCTTATGCTAATATTATAGTTATATTTGTAAACTAAATATCAAATTCTAGTCATATATCGATCGGAGCCGCTATTGTCGTCAAAGTCAAGACCAATAGTCGTATCAATACTTAACTCATTCTGTTATTCAAAATAAAATAATAATAAAAAACACATTAATTATATGCACATCAAAAGAGATCAATAAAATCGACACTTATTTAAACAAAACTCTGTTTTAATCTTTATTTTTATGCTTCGATTGAAGTGTTTTTTAACAAATCAATTGATTATTGGATTGGATTTGAAAATAATTTTATCAATTTATTTATTCGTTTAATAGAATAGTTTTTTTGCGAAAATAGTTTTAATTTGTTTTTCATTTGATTTGAATTTTTTATTCGTTTCAATCGATTTAAGAAAAACATTGAGAAAACTCGAGCCGAGAGTGAAGAGTGATTTTCAAAACAAATTCTGTGCTTTTAATGCAAAACTTGTCCAACGATTGAATGTAATTGAAGTGGAATTTAAGTGTTGTTTAAGTGATGCAAATATCGTACAAAAAGAGTCGTAAAAAGTCTGGACTCCAGTCTATTCGCTATAAAATCTGTTTATTTGACTTTTATTTTAGTATTTAGTTTTCAAATCAATAATTTCTCCAAAATTTTCACTAAAAAAGGATTTTTGCAAAACTATGGCGAAAATAATGAGTCGAAAACAACTTTGATTTTTGTAAGAAAAAGCGTCAATTGTTTGCCTCTATTCCTATATTCCCATAAATCTATTGGACATAAAAACCATAATCTGTTATAACATTTATAATAATATCAAAAGAAAATAATTGTTTCGAAATGAATATCAAAATATTATTCTATAAGTCAGTGAAGAAGAAAAAACAGACAATCAATTGCTTTAGTCTTAAGACATATAAAAATACAATAAATCATTTGCTTTAATACAAAACAACAAAAGGAGTAAAGCATTAGATATTCTTTTGATGAGAAATTATTTTCAAATCATCTGAGAGTTGGCTCTTATCCAACAAATTAATCATTTTTGACAAATTTCAAGTAATCTTTGCCAGAGGGCAGGTCCACAACCCTTTGGCCGTCCACTTGAGCACCGGGTTTGACGATTAGATCGCCGCCAACTTTCCAGTCGACGGGAGTGACCACATTCTGGCGGTCGGCCGTCAATTGGAGCGAATCTATGAGTCGAAGCACTTCATCCATATTACGTCCCGTCGACGCCGGATAACTGATTATGGCTTTGACTCTCTTATCGGGACCGATAACGAAGACAGCCCTCACTGTAATCATTTTGTCCCCACCCTTCAGTTCATATAAAAAAAGGAGTGAATAAAATATATGAGAAAAACAGATATTTTTTGATAACAAATGAGACAAATGTCAAAATCGTGTGCTTTTTGTGTCTCGAAAAAAGTCAAACAAATTTTAAAATTAACTTTTCTTTTGAAATATATATAAATCTTATGACTTTCTCGCCGTTCGTTTGCGGATCGATATTAACATTTTTCGAGGAGTTATTTGTCGCACAGATATCACAGTCTTGACAACAGTCTCTCTGTTAGTGTTTCTAATGTTATGTTCGACACAAAAATCGAAACCAAATCCCATAAGAATTGCAAAAAACAACTAATATTTCATTCCTTTTGAAATAGATTTGAAGAGAAAGTAAACGTCTGTTTTGGGGATAACTTTGCGGACAAAATATATACCAAAATGTATGAAAAAATTAGATCAAAAATATATGTATTTGAATATCAGAACAAATTTACATAACTTTTATTGTATTAAAAGCAAAGAAATCGATAAAACAAATACCACTCCTAATGAGTACCGACTCTAAACTCAATCAGAAAACCATATAATACTCTACCACTCGGGGAATGTCTGCCTTTGGGCTCAAAATTATCACAACTATAACTGTCTATAGATTTGATTTAAAGGAATTTGAATCAAGAATTTCATTTGAAATTTCAATTTGAAATTCAGATTAACAATCAAAATGTTTTACTCTTGTTTAAGCTCATATTATCTAGGTCAACATTCCATACCATAAGAATTATTTAGACAAACATCTGAACCCTTTTCAAAGAGGTGTCTAAACAGGAGTTCTAAGGCGGATGTGATTCATATGAAGTGAGTTCTGGAGAGGAATTGAATTTCTAATTATATTTTCATTTGATTTCTGATTCGTTGGAAAACTTGAGTCAAACTCAGGTATCAAATGACTAATCAATGGTTCGATTCGAGTGTCATTTGATTTCAATAGAAAGCTATTAATTAATAGATTGACTGAAATATGAGGCCATCCCTCAAAAAAAGGCATACCTTATCCAACATTCCGATCTGATTCGCAATCTTTCCGTTTTCGTCTCCAATTAACTAAAAAACAAAAACAAATCTCAATTAAAATCTAAAGGAGTGGCCAATTGTCTCATATAATGGTGTCTTACGGGATAAGGCACTTGACATCCACTGTAGGCCTTCACGTCTTCGACCCATAGTTTATGGTCTTCAACGGAATCACAACTAATGAGCAATACTTTGACACCTCTTTTGTCAAACTCTTTGGACAGTTGGGCGAGTCTTGAGATCTCTGTCGTACAGACGGGAGTGAAGTCTTTTGGATGCGACAAAATCAGAGCCCATTTGTCGCCCAAATATTCATACAAATTGATTGGACCGACGGTCGACACAGCGCTGATGTCTGGAAACGTTTCGCCCAAATTCAACATCTCTTAAGACAACTGATTATAGTCTTGCAATAAATCGATGAGAAGACAATCGATGGCTAAATATATGGCAACAAAACAAATGTTATTATCATTAATGAGGGAAACGCCGCAAATATTTATTCATAAATCTGTTCCGGCGTTTCGTTATCTCACAAAACAAATGAATTGTCATTAAATCCAATACTCACTCAATTAATGGGCGTTTTATCTACTCTTTGATGAATGTCCTGAAGGCAGTCCTGTCCGACGGTTCCACTAAAATATTAGATCAAAAGCGACGCTAAAAGCGAGAGATATATGAAGTGCTGCTAATGTTTACGCAATGAACCAAATGTCTAGAAATCACTTTAATTGAAAGCAACCAATAGTTTGACGTAAAGTATAGCAAAACGAGACCTCATTTGAGAGCAGAATCCAATGATATCATAGCAATCAAGGTTATTGAGCCGAAGGTACAATTTTCAAAACTCTTATTTAACTTTTAAAATATTTATATCAAAATTTTTGTTTAATTAAAAGAGGATTCAAATATTTATTTGATAAACAAGTGAAATACATTTTTTTGAGCTCTTGATCATTTTAGATGGCTTAAATATGACACTATATTATATAGTTATAAAAATGGTAATTCATGTCTTGATAATCATTGGCGATCCCAGTGCTTAACAAACCGGCAGCTTTGTAAGCGAGATCAGTTTTACTCTTCGTCAAATCAATCCACTCAGGCTGGATTTGAATGGCTACCAGATTTGCCGCGATCAATTCAAGTGTTTCATCAAACATTTCCTTGCAGTTGTATTTATCAAATAAAAGCAATAAATTGATGGCATTTTTTGTGTCGATGTCCAGTACTATGAGATTCGCGCAGATATTCTTCAGGTGAGAAATCATATACTTTTCTGAGACATCAATCAATTCGTACCGAAATTTAAACAAATCTTTTGAATCCCAGAAATAAATATATTTGAGGAACACTTCCATAACCTCTTCCTCGATATCTTCGATAATGATTTGATTTGAATAGTTTTCAGACTTTTTTGTTTCAAAAATTTTGAGAAACACATCGGAAATTAAACTTAAAATGGCTTTTGAGACAAAAAATTGTTTTTGTTACCGCAAATTATTCGACAATTAACGACAATGGCATTTCTATAAATTAAAAAATTATTCAATTCTAGATAAACACATAACCAGTTGTTTCTGTCGACTAATTTAATTTCCATTTCATAGTTTTTAATTTTCAAGGTAACACTTGATGAAAGAACATATCCATGATCACTTATAGGTTTTATCAAAAAATTATTATACTTGAGCACAACATGAGCTTGGGTAATCAATTCTCCGATTATTTCGTTCATTTTGCTGCTCATTAGAGTCGAGAACTCAGATTTAAAAGCGAACCAAATGATTGACTCAAACAAAATGAATATATTCAGACAATATATACTAATTTTCAATTGAATCAAATTTTTGTTTAAAAAACAAATCAAAGTTTATTTCGTATAGTATTTCAAATCTTTTCTCTTAACAATAATCCAAAGTCCGAATGTTGAGAATATGTTTTAATCAAGGATATTTACATATATATATATATATATATACGGAAATAAACGCAATGTTTAATAATTTAGTGAAAATATATTGGGAGTGTTGGGGATGTGTTTGTCTCCACATTCTTCAGGAGTTCATCATCGATATCGAAGTCATTCGTATTGTTGTTATTAACGGTCCGAAAATCTTTTACATTTACGGACAAAACATTTATTTGAATAAACAATTCAATTGAAATACATTTTCATCTCTGAATACTTCTAATTAATATATTTATAGACATAAAATTTCAATTGATCTTGATAATTTCTGACGCTTCCAGAACTTAACAAACCGACGGCTTTGTTAGCGATGTCAGTTTTATTCTTCATCAAATCAATCCATTCAGTTTTAGACTGAACTTGAATGTCTGCCAGATTTGCCGCGATGAATTTAAGTGTTTCATCAAGCAATGTTGAGCAGTTGTATTTATCGAATAAATGCAATAAATTGATAGCATTTTTTGGGTCAATGTCGAGGAATATCAGATTCGCGCAGATATTCTTCAGTTGAGGAATCAAATACTTTTCTGAGACATCAATCAATTCGTATCGAAGTTTGAATAAATCTTTTGAATCCCAGAAATAAAGATATTTGAGAAACACTTCCATAACCTCTTCTTTTATCTTTTTGATAACGACTTGATTTGAATTCTTTTCAGACATTTCTGTTTCAAACATTTTCTGAAACACTTCCGAAACAGAACTTAGAATGGCTTTTGAGAGAAAGAAATGTCTTTTTCCACAAATTATCTCCAAATCATTGACTTGTTTAACATCGAAGCTTCTTGGATAAGTACTGATGATCTTCAATGAATCTGGTACATTTGAATATAGAAAAATAGTTAAACCAATTCGTATACTATTATTGGGATAAAGAGTTTTGCTGTTGGTTTTCAGGTCCTCTGTTTTAAGAATCTTTTTGAAGTAAGCAATTCGTAAAAATGTCTTTTCTTGGTAATCAAAGTTCTCACTTTGATTTTCGTAAACGGGTTTTGAATCCGAATCAATAATGAAAGGAAAGAACTGAAAGGAAAGGTCACTTTTTGTAATTAAACACACATAAAACCATAAGTTTTTGTCGACTACTTCAATTTCTATCTCATTGTTTTCAATATTAAGTAAAACAGTTGACAAAACTTGCTGGCTAACACAACGATTTGGTTGGTTTGGCGTTTTGGACAAAATATCACCGAATTTGAGTACAACATGAGCTTGGGTAATCAATTTTTCAAACAATACATTCATTTTGTTTCTCATTAAAAACTAAGGCGTAGAATCAAACAAAATGATTTATTTAAAATTAGCATGTTTTTAACATATTTTTCAACACTTTACCAATTGGTCATCATTCAAATGACGCAACAATTCATAACCCATTCGCCCATAAAATAATTCAAAGTCCAAAAGTTTGTTATTATTTTGACTGGTTCCAATTGAATTTCAATTTAAACAAACGGAAAGATTTGTGAAAATATTTTTTATTTCAAATGAAATGCTTTAATGAAATGAATTCAAAACAAAATACAAACGAAAAACTTATAAACAATTTATTTTTTTAAGTGATTTCAATTATTTCTGGCGTTTCATTGGAGTTGTCATTAGTCGGAGTGTTTGGAGCGGTGTTTGTCTCCACATTCTTCAGGAGTTCGTCATCACTGATGTCTTCCGCGTCATCGATATCGAAGTCATTCGTATTGTTGTTATTAACGGTCGGAAACTCTTTCGACAACTTTTCGACGACTCCTTCCAAATGACTGCTCACTGTTTTGACGACAGTATTGGAGGGACTGAAGAAGTGGTTACTCTTTTGACTCAATAGTCGTAATGCTCTCCAACTGAAGACAGCGTTGGAACAGATATTTGACTTCGGCAACGGTTTTGACTGCGTTCTCCAAGAACTTTTCAACAGATGGAGTGAAGAGTAAATATTTATCTGATAAAAAAATTCATTTGATTTACATTTCTTAATTTTTCATCATTTTATTCAAGATATTGATAAAAACATAATTTTAAATTATCTTTGTAAAACACGCTTCCAGTAGTCAGAAATTCGACAACTGTGTTAGCCAGATCAGTTTTATTCTTCATCAAATCGATCCATTCGTTCCGAGAATTGTCTCGAATGGTTACCAGATTTGCCGCGATGAATTTAAGCGTTTCATCAAGCACTTTTTGGCAATTGTATTTATCGAATATATGCAATAAATTTATTGCATTTTTTGGGTTAATGTCGAGGAATATCAGATTTTCGCAGATATTCTTCAGTTGAGAAATCATATACTTTTCTGAGACGTCAATCAATTCGTATCGAAATTTAAACAAATCTTTTGAATCCCAGAAATAAAGGTATTTGAGGAACACTTCCATAACCTCTTCGTTGATATCTTCGATAACGATTTGATTTGAATACTTTTCAGACATTTTTGTTTCAAACATTTTGAAAAATACTTCAGAAAATGAACTCAAAATAGCTTTTGAGACATAAAACTGTTTTTTACCACAAATTATCTCCAAATCATTTACTTGTTTGACATTAAAGCTCTTTGAATAGGTGTTGACAAACATCAATGATTCGGGTACACTTGAATTCAGAAATATAGTTAAACCAATTCGTGTAGTATTATTTGGATAAAGAGTTTCCCTGTTGTTTTTGAAATCGTCTGTTTTCAAAATTCTTTTGAAGTAAGTCATACCATCTTGGTCCATCTTGGTAATCGAACTTTTCATTTTGATTCTCGTAAAGAGACTTTGAATCCGAATCAATAATGAAAGGAATGAAGATAACGGACACAATATTTTTGGGCTTAATATATGCGCAAATCCATTGTTCTCGGTCAACTAAACCAACTTCTATTTCATAGTTTTCAATTCTAAACGAAATACTTTTCAAACAACCATTAAATAAAACTTTTTGTTCTTGAAACCCGAACTGGGGAATTACGGCAACACGGGTACCAAAAGGCGACGGTTGTCCCCCAAAATTAGTAGGAGAAGGGTCTTTCTTGGCGGATTCCCCAATGGGGAGAAAATCATTGAATTTGATCACAGCATGCGCTTGGGTAATTAACTTTTCATGTATTTCGTTCATTTTGATGCTCTTTAGACTGTAATCTAAGTTAAACACAAATCAAATGAATGTAAAATTATTGTGAAGTTAAGTGTTTTTTAAGTGAAAAAACTCTCCCAAAGCAGAGTTCATTTTTAATCATCAAGCACTTAATGGATTAAACATTTTTTATCAAGGCTGATTCCTCCTCAAGTGAAATATTATGAGAAACAAATGGAATATTTGATAGTTTTGTGATAAAAATATTAAGTCAACTGAAATGCTTTAATCATTTCATTTAAGTATTGCAATTCATTTGCCTTCAATTTTGTCAAATATTTATTTGATAAACAATTCAATTGAATTACATTTTTCAACTCTTTATCAGTTTATTCAACATATTTATAATAAAATTTCAAATTGTCTTGGTAATCTTTGACGCTTCCAGAGCTTAACAGATTGACAGCTTTGTTAGCAAGATCAGTTTTAGTCTTCATCAATTCGATCCATTCAATCTCAGACTTGGCATCAGACTGAATGAGTGCCAGATTTGCCGCGATAAATTTAACTGTTTCATTAACTAAGTTTTCACAATTGTATTTATCGAATAAATTCAATAAACTGATCGCATTCTTAGGGTTAATGTCGAGGAAAATCATATCTGAGGAGATATTCTTCAGGTGAGAAATCATATACTTTTCTGAGACATCAATCAATTCGTATCGAAATTTAAACAAATCTTTTGAATCCCAGAAATAAAGATATTTGAGGAACACTTCCATAACCTCTTCTTTGATCTCTTCGATTATGATTTGATTTAAATACTTTTCAGACATTTTTGTTTCAAACATTTTGAGAAACACATCGGAAATAGAACTCAAAATAGCTTTTGAGACAAAAAACTGTTTTTTACCGCAAATTATCTTCAAATCATTGACCTCTTCAACATTGAAGCTCCTTGCCATTGTGCTGACAATCTTCAACGAATCGGTCACATTTGAAATTAGAAAAATAGTAAAACCGATTCGTATACTATTTTTGGGGTAAAAAGTTACCCTGTTTGCTTTCAAATCTTGTATTTTAATAATTCTTTTGAAGTAAATATTTCCCCCAGTGTTGTAGTCTTTGTCTTGGTGATCAAACTTTTCATTTTGATTCTCGTAAACAGACTTTGAATCCGAATCAATAATAAAAGGATTGAAATGAAGAGAAACACTATTATTGTTCGGCTTTAAAGATACACAAAACCATTGCTCTTTTTCCACTAATTTAATTTCCATTTCATTGTTTTCAATGTTCAAGGTAACACTTGAAGATAAATTAATGCTTGTAAATGCGTACGGCATATGAGAAACAAATATAATGTTCGATAGTTTTGTGAAAATATTTTATTTCAAATGAAATGCTTTAATGAAATGAATTCAAAACAAAATACAAACGAAAACTTATAAACAATTTATTCTTTAAGTGATTTCAATTATTTCTGGCGTTTCATTGGAGTTGTCATTAGTCGGAGTGTTTGGAGCGGTATTTGTCTCCACATTCTTCAGGAGTTCGTCATCACTGATGTCTTCCGCGTCATCGATATCGAAGTCATTCGTATTGTT